>MJUU01022452.1:15364-33083 GCA_002080025.1 Modiolus philippinarum | reverse complement strand
CATGAACGATCACATTAAGTTTTTAGCAAGCAGTTTGTACAGCCTTTACCAGTAGTCCTAGGCATTTGATATTTGACATGCAGTTGTGTCTTGGGGAATACATACAGATTCCATGCCCAGATGGTGGCCCTGGCCCCTTAGTTACGCATGAACGATCCAGGGTTCGCGCTGGGCTTCGCCAATGTCGCAATTTGCGATTTTATTTTCATTCTGGCGACAAAAAATCGTTCCTGGCGATTTTTTTGGCGACAACGTTTTTCAAATCAACTTGCCGGTATTATCCAATTTTTACCCTTCTTAGTTGAAACCTTTCATGATTTTTGTTGTTAAAATAATCATAGGTAAGAATTAAATGTCAATTTATAGCCTCTGGCAACAATATTGTAGTCCATTGATTATTTCCGGTCATCTGTTGATTGCATTACCTGTTTATTTACCTGAGCACGTGCCAAAATGACTTGTGACAGATACAAGCCCAATCAAAGGAATTGAAAGAGTATTATCATACACTAAAATTTTATACTTTTCTTTTTTTTTTTTGTTTAATATCACTTCTTATTTTCATAAATGTTCACGAAAACAAAGGGATTAGATTATGCAATTATGAAGTTGAGTTACTTCCCCTTTTCTGTGTTGTGAAAACGAAATTAAAGAGGCTTTGAGTGTTACTTTTTACTAAAAATTGTATATCAAGTCTTATAAAATATAAAATTGAACTAATTTTAAGGGATAATATTGAAGTTTAACAAACTTTATTCAAATAATTGCAAATTCAATTTTTGATTAATACTTTTATTGACCTATTGAAAGATAAACTATTTATTTGAAACTTGACCAGCAGCAGGAAACATAATAACCTTTAACCTTTTCTCCCTCAATTGGGGAGAAATTAGTGTCATAAATTCCAAAAAAAAAGTCCATAATGACATGACAGTGGAAGATATAGTTATTACTGAAGACAGTAATGAGTACCACATATCAAATCAACAAAGCATGTAAAAGATGAAGAAAAAAAAATTTAAAAACATTCCTCATTGTGAGGGGAATAAAAACATCTGTCTGCAGGTGAAACATTAAGGACTTTGAAGGACATAACTGAAATGTTTGAAAACAGTACCCGCAAAAGGCAGAAAACAAGGAATGTTAAGCATACGATTCGAACTGAAACAGCAAAGCATGTAAATGATAAAAGAATTTGTGCCATCAAAACAAAACAAGACAAAATAGAACTATTCATTTAGTGTGGAAGAAAGAACACAAAAGTCTATCGTCCAACCTAGAAAACCAATTGGATGCTTCCTAATTGGCGACAAATTTTTGTAATTGGCGACAAAAAATACAAGTTGGCGATTTTTCTGGCGACAGATATTCAGAAGCCAGAGCCATCCCTGCGATCACTTAAAGTTTTTAGCAAGCAGTTTGTACAGCCTATACCAGAAGTCCTAGGCAATTGATATGTGACATGCAGTTGTATTTTGGGGAGTACATACCAATTGCATACCAAAATGGTGGCCCTGGCCCCTTAGTCAAGCATGAACGTTCACTTTTAAGTTTTAAGCAAGCAGTTTGTACAGCCTATGCCAGTAGTCCTGGGCACTTGATACAGTGAATTCCTGTTAATTGCATACCTTATTTGTCAGGAAAAAATATGCAATTAACAGGAATATTCTATTAAGAGGAGTTTTCATTCTTGCTGTAAAAACATGTCAATTAACTTGAAAAGTGTCAAATGATGAGTTAATCATTAAACAAACATATAGATTACAGTCTGTTTTTACAAAATTATTAATTGATTTGACATTTCATAATTAGATATCTGATTTAAATTAGTTTTTCAGAATAATTTGCTAAAAAATATATACTTTTAATGTTAAATTTCACAAAACATGTCTTGATTTGAAAATGAAACTATTCAATTAACAGGAATTTCTTAAGTATTCAATATGCAATTAAAAGGAATGAATAATATAGAAGCATATAGTAAATGGTTTTGTGCAGCAGAATTGTATGCAATTAAGAGAAATATTCTATTAAGAGGTATGCAATTAAATGGAGTTGCCTGTATTTGACATGCAGTTGCATTTTTTGGAGTACATACCGATTCCACACCCGGATGGTTGCCCTGGCCCCTTAGTCAGGCATGAACGATCACATTAAGTTTTTAGCAAACAGTTTGTACAGCCTATACCAGTAGTCCTCGGCACTTGATATTTGACATGCAGTTGGGTCTTGGGGAGTACATACCGATTCCACGCCAAGATGGTGGCCCTGGCTCCTTAGTCATGCATAAGTGATCACATAAGGAAATTGTAAACACAGTTAAAGATTATATTTTATTTTTATTCCTGCTGCAGTAGATCAATGTGCAAATTAAGGCAATGCAAGGGCTGGATGAGACATATCCTGTGTCCATAGTTTATTTATTCTTTTATTTATATTATATTCAGACCTGAAACACATAGTAATTACTAGCCTTACAGATTTAAAATAAGTCATGTATGTGGATGGAAATGTTTAGTGAGATATGATATTTACTAGCAGATTATTGAATTGTAGAATATATCTTTTCAAGATGATGATTATCATAGTTCTACTGTCGAAAGGGTTAAACTTTCAAAGTTCGAGCTTTAGCAAGAACTTTTATGTTTAACCCTTGAGACAGTAGAACTATGTTTATCAATGACTTGCAAATGATAGATTTATTTCTCTAATTCTAAAATTCTAAAATCAATGACATTTTCATGTGTTATGGTTTCTACCCTGTTGCAGGCCTCTACAATTAATACTGTGACATCACATGATAGGAAATTTATATTTCATTGAAATCAACAAAAGCAAATTGATCATAGATTATTAAAGATAAATAAAAAATGTATGCTTTGAGTAAATACTTTTACATTGATTTATACTTGAAATAGATTTATGTAAGGTATATTTTGCAATTTGTAGTAAAGTTTTTGACCTTTCCGATATCAAATGAAATCGCGAGATCAGTTTATCCATATGTTGGGGAACACTTTGATCTCTAATAGAATGAAATTGACAAGAACAGCATTAGAATTAGAGAAATTTTACTTGAACATATCCATGTATACCATTACAGATACAGTCACACTTTTCTGTGTTTATTAGAATTGATTAATAGTGGCTGTTCTTTCTGAGCGCTCTAAATTCATCAACCACTGCAACTTGTTATCACAATACAGATGGAATAAGGACATAAGTTCAGTTAAGCTGCAGACATAATTATGGAAGTTCTAGATATTCTAGATAGGAATACATTAGCAAACAAAATGCCCAGGTAACACCTAAACTCCAAACGCCATAAAATATGAAAATATAGAGATAATATGAATAACAAAATACTGAAGTTACTGTAAATTTATTTTCTGCATATGAGCATTTCGACAACTTATGTCTCATCAGTGCAGATAAAACCAAAATTTTTGAAGTCCAATAAGTGAAACATGTAAAAAGCTGATAGAGAAAAATTAACCAAAAGAATCTAAATAGATTTTAAAATTAACCAAAAGAATCTAAATAGAAAAATCTAATTTCTGCTAAGGACAGAGCTATGCATGAGGGAGATACTCCTTAGTTTTAAACAAAATTTTGTAAGTTTAGATATTGCGAGTTTCAATAGATTCGGTTTTCGGGTCAGTACTGAAGTACAGACTACTGGGTTGGTGAATATCCTCAAGGACTAACAGTCCACCAGCAGAGGCATCTGCCCATTGGTTATAAATAACAAAATACCGAAGTTACTGGAAATTTATTTTCTGCATAGAATGAAGACAATGGAAAAAACAAAGAAATTGTAGAAAACTTGGCTTAAAAGCCACAAAATAACCACATTTAGCATGTTTAGCATTAATATCAACAAAAAACTAAGAGTATTGTCAAGTTATGTGGAAGTGCTCAATTTTAGTGGTCATATTGGCAATGAAACACTCAGAGAAATGTTGATGTCAAGGGCAACTCTGTTATGTGTAGGTTCAGTTCCGTGTCTGTGCATTCAAAAATTTGTAGTGTTCAAATATAGAATGCTAATAGTTGTATGACCATAGAAATTTATGTATTGTCTACTTTTATTTACTATGAAAGTTATTTTCAAGGAGAGTAATATCATTTAATGATGCACATGATACAGTGTTTATTTAAATATGTTACATGTATGTATAATAATAAGCATTGAGTATGTTATATACACATTCTACATTTGATTTCTTTTTTTTTAAGATATGTGGAGGATGGCCAGATACTTTGACAAGGTGTTGCCAGCTGATTAATGATACTTTAGATGCAGATTTTGTAGACTTAAATTGTGGCTGTCCCATAGATTTGGTTTACAAGAAGGTAATTTTAGATAGTTTATGATTTGTTGATTGAAATTGTTTGATGATTTAGTAAAAGAAATCGGGCTATGATGTGCTAGGGATAATTCTGTTTCTTGATGTCTTTTTATACCCCGCCACACGAAGTGGCGAGGTATTATAGTTGTGTGTCCGTCCGTCTGTCTGTCTGTCTGTCCGTCCGTCCGTCTGTCACCCGAAGGTTTCCAACTGATAACTTGTGAACGAAATAACACAAGGTCTTCAAACATGGTATGTAAGTTGTTTACCACAAAACTCAGGCCAAGTTCGATTTTGGGTTCAGTGGTCCAAGGGGTTCTGGAGTTATGCCCCTTGAAACTTTGAAATTTTGTGAATTTTAGAGTTTCTGACTGATGACTTGTGAACGAAATAACACAAGGTCTTCAAACTTGGTATGTAGTTGTTTTCCACAAAAGTCAGGTCAAGTTCGAATTTGGGTTCAGAGGTCCAAGGGGTTCTGGAGTTATGCCCCTTGAAACTTTGAAATTTTGCAAATTTTAGAGTTTATGACTGATAACTTGTGAACGAAATAACACAAGGTCTTCAAACTTAGTATGAAGTTGTTTTCTACAAAACTCAGGTCAAGCTCTATTTTTGGTTCAGAGGTCCAAGGGGTTCTTGAGTTATGCCCCTTGAATCTTTGAAATTTTGCTAATTTTAGGGTTTCCGACTGATAACTTGTGAACGAAATAACACAAGATCTTCAAACTTGGTATGTAAATTGTTTACCACAAAACACAGGCCAAGTATAATTTTGGGTTCAGCGGTACACATCGTTGTGGAGTTATGCTCCTTTTAACTTAGAAATTTTGTGAAACATGGCGGGGTATCATGTAATACGCCATTACTATTTTTAATTCTGTGGTAAAATGCATTTTGTGTTTCTGTGTTTAAGAATTAAGCCAAGATTTGCAGAAAGGGATATTTTCATATTTTTTTCATTTGTATGAAAAGTCACCAAACCTAGAATTGTAACAACTTGCCATGTTCTGGAATAACAGAACTTTTATCAATTGAATAAGCTTAAAAAAATTAACAATGCAACACCTTTAACAGTTATTCCTGATGTTCTTGAGTAAAGTAAGCATAATTATGGCTTAAAGCTTTTTTATTAGCTCACCTGACCCAAAGGGTCAGTGTGAGCTATTGCCATCACTTGGCGTCCGTCGTCCGTCCGTTAAACTTTTCACATTTTCATCTTCTCCTCTGAAACAGCTGAAGCAAATTCAACCAAACTTTACAGGAATGATGTATGGAAGGTCCTTTACAATGATTGCTCATTTTGTTCTGATCCGACAAAAAAACATGGCAGCCAGCATGGAACTTAGGTTTAACATTGGACCCTATGGGAAAAATCACATTTTCATCTTCTGCTCTGAAACCACTGAAGCAAATTCAACCAAACTAAACAGGAATGATGTACTAAAGGTCCTTAACAATGATTGCTCATTTCCTTCTGATCTGACGAAAAACATGGCCGCCAACGCAGAATTTAGGTTTTACATTTGATCCTATGGGAAAAATCACATTTTCATCTTCTGCTCTGATACCACAGAAGCAAATTCAACCAAACTTTACAGAAATGATGTACTGAAGGTCCTTAACAATGATTGCTCATTTCGTTCCGATCCGACAAATAACATTGCCGCCAGCACGGAACATGGTTTAACATTGGACCCTATGGAAAAATTCACATTTTCTTCTTCTCCTCTGAAACCACTGAAGCAAATGCAACCAAACTTTACAGGAATGATGTACTAAAGGTCCTTAACAAAGATTGCTCATTTCATTCCGATCTGATAAAAAACATGGCGCCAGCAAAGAACATAGTTTAACATTGGCCCTATGGGAAATTCACATTTTCATCTTCTCCTCTGAAACAACTGAAGCAAATTCAACCAAACTTTACAGGAATGATGTATGTAAGGTCCTTTACAAGGATTGCTCATTTCGTTCCGATCCAATAAAAAACATGGCCGCCAGCTGGAACTTAGGTTTAACATTGGACCCTATGGGAAAATTCACATTTCCTTCTTCTCCTCTGAAATCGCTGATGAAAATTCAACCAAACTTAACAGAAATGATGAACTAAAGGTCCTTAACAAAGATTGCTCATTTCGTTCCAATCCCATAAAAAACATGGCAGCCAGCATGGAAGATAGTTTAACATTGGCCCTATGCGAAATTCACATTTTCATCTTCTCCTCTGAAACCACTGAAGCAAATTCAACCAAACTTTACAGGAATGATGTATGGAAGGTCCTTTACAAAGATTGCTCATTTTGTTCTGATCCGATAAAAAACATGGCCGCCAGTGCGGAACTTAGGTTTAACATTGGACCCTATGGGAAAATTTACATTTTCTTCTTCTCCTCTGAAACAACTGAAGCAAATGTAATCAAACTATACAGGAATGATGTACTAAAGGTTCTTAACAAAGATTGCTCATTTCATTTCGATCTGATAAAAAACATGGCTGCAGCACGGAACATAGTTAAACATTGACCCTATGGGAAAATTCACATTTTCTTCTTCTCCTCTGAAACCGCTGAAGCAAATTCAACCAAACTTTACAGGAATGATGTACTAAAGGTCCTTAACAAAGATTGCTCATTTCATTTCGATCTGATAAAAAACATGGCTGCAGCACGGAACATAGTTTAACATTGACCCTATGGGAAATTCACATTTTCATCTTCTCCTCTGAAACCACTGAAGCAAATTCAACCAAACTTTACAGGAATGATGTATGGAAGGTTGTTACAAAGATTGCTCATTTCGTTATGATCCAATAAAAAACATGGCTGTCAGCACAGAACATAGTTTATTTTGGCCCTATGGGAAATTCACATAAAAATACATGGCCACCATGCAGAACATCGAAAACCCTTTTTCAGCATTTTGTCAGGTGAGCAATACAGGCTCAGTGTCTGAGCCTCTAGTTATGTATGCCTGAGATTTAAGGAAAATTTGGAATATCAAAAATTAAGTTTTCAAATGTTTCTAGTTATTGTTCAAAAGCAAATTGATATTCAAGCAAAAGTCGAAAGAGAAATTTGAAAATTTAAAGAAAATAGATATGCTACACAAACTATTATTGGGTCAAGAAACCCCAAAAGACAATTCCAAGAAACAAAAGTAGCTGCTAGTTGTGAAATGCCTAAAAAGTAAAGCACTAGGAGACGAGGAGTTATATTTTCCACAAAAAATTGATGGTATCACCAGATTCTCTGTGTTGAAAATATGAAATCAAGATGCAACATTTATAACAGAAGGAGAATTCTGTACAAGTATTTATATGATTGAAATTTGAGCACACTGTAAAGGTATGATGGCAATTTATTCTGCAGGTTGATTTGTTTAAATATTATGTATTACAGGGTGAAGGTTGTGCATTAATGGGAAAAACCAACAAATTTGAACAGATAATAAGAAGTATGAAGTCTGTGTTAGATATCCCGTTAACAGTAAAGATGAGAGTTGGTATCATGGACAATAAAAACATAGCACATCTTCTCACACCCAAGTTAAAGGATTGGGGTGTTGCTATGGCAACCGTAAGTATGATTCACAAAGTTTTAGTTGGACCCCATTCACAATTACAATATTTGAATTGACTGCATCGATTTTAATCAGTTTTGGCTGTTCATACTAGTAGGCCATCCTAAATTAAACCGAGGCGAGAGGGAGGAAGACATAACACAAACAAAAAAATTGCAATTATCTTTCACAATTTTAATGCAGATACATGCTTAAGAACAGATTTCACACCTTCATTTTGAATTTTTAAATTCAATTAAACTGTTTAATCCTCTTTCTGTCAAAAGTCTTCCATCTATTCTTGACCAGACTGCTGAATTAATGACGGATATGGCCTGCAACCTGTAAATTTTGTTTTTTATTTTCGAAAATTTTCAAGAACCTACGTGCGCAGGTGACGTTAAACATAGAATTAATTTAGGCTGGCCTTATAGATTGATTGCAAAATTCCTTGGTCCCTGAAAGGGAGATTGTCTCAAAAAGATGGATTCAAATGGAGATGTTTATGACTTTGGTGTAAACAATTAGATCCATTGCAATCAATTCTAGTGCTTTGAAATAAGCATGCAATCAATCACAATTGTTCAAATGAGAACTATAAAACCTGATTGCTATCAATCATAATCAGTTCAATATTTCAAATATGAACATAAACAGGTTTTCAATGAATCCATCTTGATTTGGATTGATCACAGCTAGTTATAATGTGAACCTAAAAGTATAATGGTAAAAAAAGGTGCTGCATACATGTTCAAATAAGCAATTCATGACAACCATAGTGAACAGTAGTAGGTTATGGTCATTGAATGAAGGCTTTAGTGGGTGAGGAGTTGACAACAAAAAGAAAGTGTTTATTATTACTTTGCTTATACAGCATAATTAAGGTCTTTCCCCTTTGCAAGGGAAAGACCTTTCTGTATTTCGTTTGATTATTATTCTTCTTCTTCTTCTTTTCTGCCACATTTTCAGAAAATTGGCTAGACATATCCTTTCGATATTTTAGCACAATAGTCAGGACCATGTCTAGTTGATAAGAAATAGGGAACGGTCGAAAATCTTTTTTCGTTCATGAATTTTTGCCCTAAGTCCGAAAAAACTTGTTATGGGATAAACTCAGAAACCATAAGAGATAGCTGAAGAAATGTAATGGCAAAAATGTTTGTTAGGTCATGACAGACTTTTGTTACATTAGACCGAAACTCTACGGCTGACCGTTCATGAGATATGCCCCGCAAAATTTCGCCGTATCTTTGAGTACGTTTTTCTTGAAAACGGTAAGAGATAGAAGCTTGGAACCGTTTCCATTCAACTTAGGTGATATGTTTTACATTTAAAAATACCAAGGTCAAAGGTAATCGGTCACTTTGAAAGGGATTTACAAATCATTACGTCATTCATAAAAATAACTAATTACACATAAGTTGAGCTAATGTGATAGATATGATTTAAAGAGGTTGTCAGTGTTAACTAATTAGCTGACAAGTTTATCTGAATTTATTTGTTTTTCATAGATTGAATAGGAATATGTGAAATTTTAATTAAATTTACTGTATCATATTTTCTATGTAATAATATCATCGTTACAAATACCATAATTATTTTAGACTTGATACAACTGCGTATTGCACCATCCCTTTTAATATTTGCATTTAATAAAAACTGCTATTAGAGAGATCTCTTATTAATACAAATGTTTTTCTTATATTTCTTGTATAATAGGGATCTGACTGTGCATGTTATATAAAATTTCATACATTGTGAATGGAATTAAGAGAAACGGCTGGACATGGTGAATGAAAGGATATGGAGTATATGCACATGAGACAGTCTCTACAAATACATGGTAAAAACAAGCAAAGGGACAACGCTTTAATTATTCTTTTGAAACTTTAGGACAATACTGTGGACCACGTCTTCTTGATAGGAAATAGGGAACGGCCGAAAATCTTTTTTTTTTTTGTTCACGAATTTTTGCCCAAAGTCCGAAAACCCATGTTATGGGATAAACTCATAAACCATAAGAGATAGCTGATAAAGTGTAATGACAAAAATGTTTGTTAGGTCCTGACGGACATTCGTTACATTTGTACCAAAACTCTACAATGGACCGTTCATGAGTTATGGCCCTTGAAAATTTCGTCACATCTTCAAGTACGTTTTTCTTGAAAACGGTTAGAGATAGAAACCTGGAAGCTTTTCCATTCAACATAGGTTATATGAGCTACATCTAAAAAAGCCAAGGTCAAAGGTCATTGGTCACTTTGAACTTTGACCTCAGACTTTGTTATTGCATTAACTCAGAAACCGTAATAGATAGCTGATTAAATGTAATGGAGAAAATGTGTGTCTTGTTGAGATGTACATTTGTTACATGGGTCCGAAATGATTGGACCAACCGTTTTGGGTCTATGGACTAAAAACCGATTTCTGATGTCCAAATTTGGGTTTTTTGCTTACAGTTCAAATACTATTGAAGATACAAACTTATATTCAGTACAAGATATCTTCAGGAAGACATGACCTTCAAAATCAGGTCAAGGTCAAAGGTCAAGATCACAGCCAAAAATCATATTTCATGTTAAAGAATCAATAAATGTACATATTAAGCTTAGAATATTGGTTTTATCTATGAATCAATAATTAGAACATTATGATGCAACATCAGGGAAAGACCTATCAATTGTTCTTCGAACAATTGACATACTAGTTCTTTATTGTTTTGTCACAGGCATTTTAACTATCATTTAATATCATAATGCATTCTACGTCAAAGAAATAATGTTCATCCATTCAAAGTGCTAAGATCTATCAGAATTTTCTAAGCAACAGATAAGAAGTTGATAATATCAACACTCAACTTTTTAGCCAAATTACAAAAAAAAATCACATCTTGATGAACTTATATTTGACAAAAAACAACTTTTAACTTGATATGTGAACTCTTATTCATATGTATTCAAAAATGAATGTATACAATCAAATGTCTGTTCTCAGTTCATGCAAACAGGCATCTACCAAATTATATATTGTGCAAGTAATATTATTGGTTGGATTCCAATTTTCATTCATTTTGTGGTTGACTGGAAGCACAGAATTCAGAATCTGATGAAATACTTATTTCCTCTTAATTTGCAATGGAATCGCCAGCAAACCACAAATTCAAAAACTAATGTAGCAATGATTTTTGGAAAACCAAGAAAATTGACACCAACCATTGAAAGCACTTTCACAGTAAATCCACATTATATTCAGCTTGTGTTACATTAAATTTCAATTTCAGTGACCTCCATGAAACTGTCAAAGGACATTATTCACCTACATGTATAATATGATTAAAGATTACCATTACCATTTAAGATTGGGTGTATTATGTCTCTACTTTTAAGAAAGATATATTAGATATACTTGTTGAATATATTTTAACTCTATTGGGGATAATATTTTTCAGATCCATGGTAGATCCCGGGAACAGAGGTACACCAGATTGGCTGACTGGGATTATATAGATGAGTGTGCTGTGGTAGCAGACCCATTGCCTATCTTTGGTAAGAAATGTGATTTAAATAAAGTAGGAGTTATATCCCCTATAAAATCATTTGAAAATATTTCCATGCTTAAAACTGCAAGTTTTGAAAAATGATAAACATATGAGCCTCACGTGACAAATAAATCCTACGGCAAAAGATGATTTTACCATCATGATGCTATTAAATATATCGACCATGCTGGATAATGTCAGACAATGAACACAACCTTTTGATTCTGATAAAATGTTTTAAGTTTTATTTGTGATATAATGGGCACATTAAATTATTGTAGCAACCAAATATAGCTTCAATTTAATAAAACCAGAAGTCTCATCAAATACAAAAAATGATTGTCAAGTTAGGATGGTAATAATTCCCAGAAACTTCAGTTTATACAAATGTGAATGTTTAACACCAGGCTGGCTATTTCTGTTACAATTTTACCTCTTGCTAACAATTAAGGTAAAGTTACAAAATGAATGTTCAGTCCAATGTTGAGTTGATGTGAACTTTATAAGATTTTTGTACAAGATTATGTTGTAACTTACTACTTTTCATAATTTTGCTGATACATTGTATTTCCATGTTGAGTCATTATAACTTCGGAGTATAAAGTAAAAACATGAAGTCAAATTTCTTGACACATAGCAATGACTCCACAATTTATGAATAGACAAGCTAAATGATATAAACACAGGGAAACCATATCTGGACAATTGCAATACATTACTAGAGCATAGCATTAATACGCAGATAAGACTTGGAGAAAAAGTAAATTATTAGCTCACCTGACCCAAAGGGTTAGTATGAGCTATTGCCTATTGCTATTATTTTGCATCCATCCATGGCCATCATCCTTCGTTAATTTTTCACATTTTCATCTTCTACTCTTAAACCCCTAAAGCAAATTCAAACAAACTTCACAGGAACGATGAAGAAATGGTTCTTCTCACAGATTGCTCATTTCATTCTGATCTGATGAAAAACATGGCCACCAGTGCAGTAACTTAGTTTAACATTGGATCATATGGGAAAAACAACATTTTCATCATCTGCTTTGAAACTAAAGTACAAAATTTAAATGAAATGCTTGAATTTCAATGAAATGTTACTGTTGATGATGTGCATAAAATTATATGGTTGCTGCTCAAAATTTTGAAGGGGAGATGATTAGTCTTTGTATATTTATTGAAAAATAGAGAAGAACTTAGTATTAGCGCATGTGCTCTGAAATGGCTGCTTTTATTTTGATGAAATATTACACAGTTAGTTGTTGCTCAAGACTTTCAAGGGGAGTACATTTTCTGAGGCAAATTCAACCAAACTTTTTAGAAATAATCTGAAAGATCCTTTTTCAATAATTACTCATTTTATTCACTTCAGGGTAGGAACTGTTATATCTTTGACCAAATGGGTAAGATCTTTTGTGAATTCTGTTTTGTTTAAACCATATTGTTTTGCTTACAGGTATTTTGTATTTAGCCTCCTAAGACTCTAGTTTTCCTTGGTCCATCTTGAATTTGTGTAGCAAATCTTTTGTCAAAACACTTTTTAAAAAAAAGGTCAAGTGTGAGACACTGGTTACTTAATAATTGGGTAAGTATCTGTTAGTTTAAAAATGGTTTTCAACCTAATAAAGAAATTTTATACACAGGATATCGTCAGTTGCTTTACATCATTTTACAAGAAAGAGTACATTTTGACTTCTCTAAATGGTTGATACATTTTAATCTTAACCTTTTTAAGATTCATTTGTTGTATAAAATTATATATCAGTATTGACTTACAATTCAGGAAATGGTGATATATTGTCCTATGAAGATCTGGACAGACATCTGAAGGACACACAAGTCAAAGGCTGTATGATTGCAAGGTTTGTAATAGAGAATTGCTGCCTTAGTTCCATTGAACTAGAGGCAATAGGTTGTTTCTGTTGTCTTTTAGTTTATTTTTGCCAGTTTTCACTTGTATCCGCCGTCAATTTTTTAAAGCAATATATAAAGCTGTATGAAGATTTTTTTGGTATCAGGAGAATAAAAGTGGCTCACTCATCTCATTTTTGAATTAGTGTCAAATTTCGCAACTCCTCTGGTTTTCTCCATCTCAATGGCTTACAGAATTTTGCACATGAACCTCCACTTTTTATTTCATGAATGTCTACTATAAGTCAAATTAAGACACCTGACAAGTTTTCATAAAATCTTTGATATAACTTTCTAGCTTTTAGATAAAACAATAGTCCTAATGATAAACTAAGGGAAAATCCAGAGAAATCGGTTTCCTGCCAAATATTTGTAATGTCTTGTTTCTCTATAAAAAGCAAACGGACCTATATATTTCTTTTTACCATTTCATTTAGTCAACCATGCTTAGTCATTTAAAATGGGTTTGAAGAAATCCTTCATAAAAACAACATCAGAAGTGAGCCTACTTAATCATTTCTTTTGCAAACAGTGAACCAAGAATCATACTCAAAGAGAATAACTGATGCTAAAATTTAATTTTAGATTTAAATGTATACATGTACTTCTAAAATGGTTATTGTAACTTTCCTGGTTAACATTTCTGACTAAGTTGACTGCTGTTGTTGTGTCGCCTGCTCATGCAGTGGCGACATATAGGGATTACTATCGTTGTCCACTTCGGCGTCAAAAAAAATTTCTGTTGCAATTTTCTCAGGAACCATGTATCCAAGCCTTCTGCAATTTAGCATTGAGTAACAGTATGGGGACCTATACAGTGTAGCAGCGTTTGGGATCTCTGGCATACCAACTTCCTGTTTGACGGAGCTTAGAATTTTTGTGTTATTACGCAGGCTACACATGTCTTCCGTGGAAGACTTGCTACTAAGTTTTATATGTCATCCATATAGGATATCCTGGTAATTTATTGATAGGCTGATTTAAAATATTTACATGTAAATAATTCATCTCATTTGTTTAGGATTGTGAAAGGAGTAGGTGAGGTAAGGTCCTTTTTTGGCCTTAAAAAATAAGTTTGACTAAATTCACAATATTTCTTGTTGAAATGTTCTATAGTTATGGGTCAGCGGTAAGTAGTAAGACTACTCAAATATTGATGAGCAGTCACTGAGTTTTTGAATGTAGAAGAAAGAACAAATTGCACATTTTGTCAAAAAAGACTAATTATAACTCCCGCAAAGTTTGAGGGGTATATAGGAATCACCCTTTCCGTCTGTCCGTCCATGTACCTTGTCAGCGCATGTTCTCCTAAACAGCTGATTGGATTTTGATGAAATGTTACACAGTTGTAGTACACCATCTGAAGATGTGCATGAAGTAATATAGTTGGTGCCCGAAATTTGGAAGGGGAGATAATTCGTCTTTGAATATTTTCTGGAAAAAGGGGGGTGGACAAACCTTGTCAGTGCATGTTCTCTTAAGCGGCTGCTTGGATTTTGATAAAATGTTACACAGTTATAGTACATTACCTGAATATGTGCATAAAGTAATATGGTTGCTGTCTGAAATTTTGAAGGGGAGAAAATTTGTCTTTGAATATTTTCTGTGTATAGGGGGGAGGGTTGATCCTCTTCAGTGCATGGTCTCCTAAACCACTGTTTTGATTTTGATGAAATGTTGAGCTGGTTTAGTACATTAGCTGAAGATATGCATGAAATAATATGGTTGCTTTCTGAAATTTTGAAGGGGAGATAATTTGTCTTTAATATTTTCAGAAAAAAGGGGGGAGGTATATCATTTTGTCCATACTTGTATTGTGTCCTTATTTGTACTGTGTCCACAACTGTATTGGGTCCACACACACTTAAATTTACACCTGCCATATTGAATCAGGGTACAATGAGTGGGGGGTATACCTGGCTGCCATTCTGCGACAGCTCTAGTTTGACCAATTTTGACTACTTTTTATACGACCGCAAAAAATTTGTGGTCATATAATGGTATGATGCTGTTGTCGTCGGTAGAAACTTTTGTTTTTGGTCAATGACTCAAGTTCCAGTTGATCAATCTTTATAAAATTTTAAGACAATGTTCCTTGGCACAAAAGGAAGGCTTGGGTTGGTTTTGGGTTTTATGGCACCTCCCATTTCTAAAAAAGGGGCCAAAAAGGGCAAAATTGACTGTAGAATGTTTATTATTTATTGGATTTTGATGGGGTTTTTTTCAGTGAAAATTTCCAATCTGACGTATGCCAACGGATTTCATGTGGCATGTCCCGTTCAAGAGATAAATGGGCCCAAAAGAGGCAAACTTCGTAAAAAAAAATTAAGTCAGATTTTGAAGCAGTTTTTGGCAATGGATTCCTTATGAAAAATAAACTATTGCTGCACTATCAGATTTTTGATAACTTGTTTCCTTTCCAAGGTATAAGGGGCCCAAAGGGCCAAAATTGCAAACATGCAGACAACCTAAAATTTTTATTTTTCTTCAGATTTTAATGGGATTTTTTTCTTTGGATTCCTCTCATTGTAAGCTTTCAGAGGTATGTCAACAGAATTGACATAGCTCTTACCATTTCCGAGCTATAAGGGGTCAAAGGGGCCAAATTTGCAATTATCAGAAATATGTGAAATCTTTTTTTTCCATCAGATTTTGATGGGATTTTTTCTTTGGATTATTCTTATTTTAAGCTTTCAGTACAGACATGATTTTCTTTCGCTTTAAAACGGAATTCCGCTTTTTCAAATCAAGGTTTTACTGTTAAGATTCTTTTTTTACTGTATATTTACTTCCGATTTTGCCAATTTCCGCTTTTTGTTGACATCGGAAAATCATGTCTGTCAGTAGTAAGGCAATAGATTTTGAGTAGCTCTTATGGTTTCCAAGCTATAAGGGGTCAAAGGTTCCAAATTGCAATATTTCTGAATATGTGAAATCTGTATTTTTCATTGGATTTCTAGCTGAGTTTTTCTTCGGATTTCTCTTAATGTAAGCTTTTAGTTGTTAGTCAACAGATTTTTCTTAGCTCATTTGATATATCATACTAATAAGGGATTAAAAGGCCTAAATTTGATTTTCACTAGTTTGTGTCAGGTTAATTTATATTGTGTCCAGCAAATTACTGTGTCTATATTCATTTTAATTTACACTTGTTCCAATTTCAGTGGTCTACATGCTGCGGTCATATCATGCTGCCCTCGGCGTAGCCCTTTATTTTTAAGAGGAAACATAGAGTGCATGCAAGTACCACAAAAATATTTATCTTGGAGGTCCAACTCATTTGTACTATAAACAACTTGGTAAATTATCTAAATTGTTTTTGAATGTGCTCTTTATTTCAGATAAGTAAAAGCATTTGAAAATATTTGCCAAATTCCTTGTTTTTATGCTCTCGTGACGATAAGTCGTGGGGCATATTGTTTTACCCTTGTCCGTCCGTCAGTCTGTCTTTCGTCTGTCCGTCCATCCGAGGGGGGTACATGGTTTGTCCGCGCAACTATTGAAGATGTGCATGTGATAAGGATTTTGATTTTGGTGCTATTTTGTCAAAAATATACAATGTTGAACTTAGTCATTTTGGGTGATTTTTCATAGAGGGTACATAGTTTGTCCGCACAACTCCTCCTACAGTTTTTTAATGCTAGGAAGTTTTTAATTTGCAGATTATTTGTACCTATATTGAAGATGTGCATGTGGTTAGGATTTTCATTTTGGTAAATTTTTGTCAAAAATATACATTGTTGAACTTAGTCATTTTTAGCTCACCTGACCCAAAGGGTCAGGGTCAACTATTGCCATCACTTGGCGTCCGTCGTCCGTTAACTTTTCACATTTTCATCTTCTCCTCTGAAACTACAGAAGCAAATTCAATCAAACTTTACAGGAATGATGTATGGAAGGTCCTTTACGAAGATTCCTCATTTCGTTCCGGTCCAACAAAAAACATGTCCGCCAGCACGGAACTTGGGTTTAACATTGGACCCTATGGGAAAAATCACATTTTCATCTTCTGCTCTGAAACCACTGAAGCAAATTCAACCAAACTTTACAGGAATGAAGTACTCAAGGTCCTTAACAATGATTGCTCATTTTGTTCCGATCCGACAAAAAGCATGGCCGCCAGCACGTAACATGGTTTAACATTGGACCCTATGGAAAAATTCACATTTTCTTCTCATCCTCTGAAATCACTGAAGCAAATGCAACCAAACTTTACAGGAATGATGTGCTAAAGGTCCTTAACAAAGATGGCTCATTTCGTTCTGATCTGATAAAAAACATGGCCGCCAGCACGGAACATAGTTTAACATTGGCCCTATTGGAAATTCACATTTTCATCTTCTCCTCTGAAACCACT
>MJUU01022451.1:105806-130552 GCA_002080025.1 Modiolus philippinarum | reverse complement strand
TTTTATGCCTATATTTCAAAAACTATTAAAGATACAAAGAAACTATAAGAAGATAAATTCTTCAGCTCAATATGGCCGAAAAAATGGGGTCAAGGTCAAAGGTCAAGGTCCTTAGCAACAACGTTATTTGCCATAAAAGTCATTAGCAACCAGAGGCAAAAAGTTTCGTAATGTTGTAAAGAGGAAATGAATGACATTGCAAACCGGAAGTGACTTTACTGTCCTTAGTAACAAGCTAATTGTTCGAAAAAGTCCTTAGCAACCGTTGAGCAAAAGACTAAGAAAGATCAGAACTTTTGTTTACAACACATTTTGAACTGAAATAGACAACAAAATCAAACTCAAACATGTGATCATGGTGAAAACTGGTGAAAGACCTTGCAATTGTTCTCTGAACAATTGACCTTTTAATTATTATTATATTTTGTTGATTTTGTTGTCCAATGAATTTTGACCGAACTACAAAAACTTCAACTCAATATATTTAAAAGACCATTAACCCCCCCAAAAAAATTGCAAAATCTGAAAGAGCATAAACAACGAAAAAGATCTAAAAGGAATTACAAAAATAGATAAAGATAAAGATAATACCGGTTTTCGGGTTAGCACCGAAGTACTGACTTCTTAGTTGGTGAATACCATCGGAGACTAACAGTCCGAAAGCAGAAGCTTCGATACGGTGGTAACAAATACCAAATTAAAAAAATACCAAATAAAATGTTTGTATTACAGTAGTAAAAGTGAAATTTGGTGTTAAGTTATTGGTCCGTTATGGTCAGGAACAGTATAGCTACAACTACCTCACCTCACCTATCCTCTTCGTGCCCGCTGCCACATAAGGTCCTGATACACTGTATCTAGTTCATCCGGTCTCCTGCCGCCACTCTTGCCTGTGCCAAAGTGTTCCATTCCAGATGGTCTCTCTCCAGGTCTGTTGTTCTCCTCCATGTTGTTTTAGGCCGTCCGACTTTTTTCTGCCCTCTGGATGCCATGTTAGGGCTGTTGTGCATATCATCTTACTGTTGTCAAATCTCAGGATATGCCATATCCATTTCTATTTTCTCAGCATAATTGTTGAACTGATGTTTGTTGTTCTTGTTCTTTGTTGTAGTTCTTTATTTGTTATTTTTCTCAGGCCATCTGACAGTGTAACATCATAACCTAATCAGACATTTTAATTCTGAAAAAATCCAAAGAAACGAATCTTATTTAATCCTTTCCTAAGGATTTTTAGCGAAAATATAGCCATACCCTTTCCAGTCAATTCCACAGCATTACAATTATTGAAGAATAAAAAGGGCACTCAACTTAAAACTCCTCCACTTTTATGGTTTTTTTTATCTTTCTTTCTCTTTTTGATTATGTTTTTAGGGGTTTTTTGTTTGTATTGTTCTGTGTTTTGTTTTGTTTGTGTTTTGATTCTTTGTTGTTTTTTTTCTTCTTTGTTTGGCTGTTTGTTTTTGCTCTTGTTTGTTTGTTTGTTTGGTTTTTTTTATGTTTTTTGCTTTTGTTTGGATGGTTTTTTAACCAAACTTTCCACGAGTTTTAAAGTTATACGTAAACGATCGAGAGTCATTGGATACTGGGTTAATATCAATACCTAGGAACAAAACAAGTGACAACACATTTATGAAAGTAAACGTCAAAAATATGTCTGAGAACAATCGATGAAAAGATCAAATTATTTCAAGTTAAAGCGCAACTGATAGCGAACACGGAACAACAATAAAAATGTTTGACCTTACAGCTCTGTAGTTGTTAGAAGCTACACAAAAGTAGTCTTTATTCTAACAAAATCTCATGTGAAGAACAACCCAAAACAGAATAGTAAATAAAATTCCGTGACAATAAACGTTCTTCCAAAAGTCCAATTCCGGAACGTTCCGGGTATTAGAATGGCGGGTCAAAGAGGTCAAACGGGGTAAAAATGGCGTCCTGCTGTATGAGGGCAAAGGAAATAAATTCTTCAATCAACATATGAAAGGTATTTATGATCTGAAAAAAGCCGAACATGTCATAAATCAACATTTTATCCCAGGCGGGTCATTTCCAACCAATTTATTTTAGGTCAAGAAAATAAATAGGAGAATTCCTAGATTACGCTCAACTGACGTCAGGTACCAGTTTCCAGTAGATTCGGGGTAAGATGTCGACAATTACCCAAAAATTTGAAAGTGGAATATCATCTATTAAATTTACTCAAAAAATATCAGGTTCCCAGTGGTGCTTTACAACTCGGAAATTGGAACATTAATCATCATTTCATTACTAGGTAATCTATTCAAAGCTGTATTGAAAATAACAGAAAAGGGTATTCTTTTTAGGATCAAAATTGGAAATGCTGCATTTTGAATCAGGTAACGTAACCAAAATAGTCAGCAAAAGGCAAAACTTAAGACTTGCTCAAGCTTTGATAGAAAGAATTTCAAACAATACTGCTGCAGACTATTTTCTTGCCAGCCTTTGTTTTTTAAGAGTTAAATATTGACTTTATTTATAATTTTCCTCTTATTTTGTAAATTATTGTTGTTTAATTTGTTATCAAAATTAACTTCTGTAGCTATGTAAATCTTTTTGTCATATCGTAAATGCTCTTTTTACTATTATTCATATAATTGTATACTGATGAGAAAAAACTGTACAGTGATTCGAAATACCATAGAATTTTAATGAAAAAAAACATCAAAGCATATGATGTACATCTTTAAGGCTGCTTTTTTACAATGAAATGATCTCTATCAATTATTTTTTGTGAACGTGATGATAGAAAAAATTCACAACATTCTTTGGCAAGAAACTGCATTTACAAAATCAGAAACCGGATTATGACCAGTTTTATCGATGTTTTTGATGATTCATGGAAAAGTGTTTTCTGACGTGCTGACAAAATGTGGACAGCATTTGATCTTGACATAAGAGACAAAACGTGCGAAAATATGGAAATCTTTTATCGCACAAAAGCTCAAAAACGAGGACCAAATTCAATGCTGCTCTGTATGTTTTCCAGTATTACCATTCCGGGTACCTTAACGAGGAAATGTTAAATTTCTTCAATTGCACAGTTTCTTTTTCCGTAATAGATTTTAGTCAGGAGAGGACTTTAGGAGTAAGTATAGCTTTTGTCCAATCCTTTTATTCAGTCTGATCAAATAAGATTGTTATAAATTACTTAATACTAAACTAAAACTTGCAAGGCTCAATGAAAAGAACGTTGAGAGCAAATTTTGTTTTCACTAGCAGTGCGACCCCCACTGGTTTCAATTTTAAGCGTAGCCTAATGTTTCGAATCGACTTTGAGGTTTCATTAGAGAAAAAAAACTAAGGCTTCATTCTTTGTATTGCACACAGTGGATGTCCTTGGTATCGGATTTAGTCTCCTATCTAAATATTATAGTGATGAATACTTCTTTCAAACTATTTTTGGATTATGGCTTTCCATATCATTTGATTCAAATGTTGCTGATGATAGGTACTCCTTATAATACGTTTACAGCATAACATAACTATCTTTTATTGTATCCAGCTGGGTATTTTTCCAGTTTAACGATAGACGGGCGCAAAGAATGATAGGTTCTTATACAAGACCATAATAAAGATAAGGGACATCTTCCAAGAGTGTGAGAAATTCCGTCTTTTCCCGAGTAAAACGAATTTAAAAGACGTAGAATTTCTCACACGAGTGGAAGATATCCGGATCTTTAATTTTGGTCGAATATAAGAACTTATTTTTTCCGCAAAATACAACAGTCAACCCGAAAGATAGTAAAAGTTGCCATTTCTTGTGGAATTCTCAATTGTGACGTCAAATCATCAATGGAGAGAGTGGCAACAATTGTAATGTCGAACAAATCGCAACGTTAGATTGGGCGTTTACCCGGGTAAGACAGCTTCACGCGACCCTGTCTTCTGTTGGTTGTCTTACAAGGAAAACATCAGGAAACAGCGAAACCTCGAGCTTGCTTTAGTTTATTTAGAAAGAGAGGCATATAAGACAAAGACTGCCGCGCATCCGACTATTTTCGTTTCAGATATTTATTGGACAGTAAAATATTGGTTTGATTATAATTTTTGTTTTACTTGATCATTAAATGCATTTAAGAGCGTCTGGTTTTCATTCCGTGTATGGCACTCAATAGTCAGACTTGTCTGACATGAAAATTTTGCCTTGCGTGTTATAGAAATTTACTGATTTTATCAAAATTCTAACCATTTAAAAATACTGACGCTTCATTCCGTGTATGGCACTCGGTAGATGTCCTTGGTTCTGGATTTGGCTTCCAATTTCGATATTTTTGGAAATGAGTACTTCTTTCTGGACAACTTTCCATATTATTTGATTTTAATGCTGCTGATGAGAGGTTACTCCTTGAAACACGTATACAGCATAACGAAATTTACTGGTTTTATGCAACCTCGGTATTTTTTTGAATTTCAGTAATCGATCTAACAATGTTTAAATTATCTGCAACCAGATCCCGATATTCACTATATTCAGTGTTAAGCTTAAAAGTTGATTCATATATGAATGTCGATTTTGAATCAGATTTTCCTTTCTGATACACATTACAGCAACGTAAAAGAACAGCAGAACACTCTAATATGTTGAATAATGCATTTTTTTATTTGGTCTACATGTAGAAGAAAATAATTTAAATTAATAAAAATAATTTGAATAGATAAACAATTATAATTATTTCAAATAAAAATAAAAATCCATATAAAACATATAAAAATTTTGTATGGTAATGTACAGTTTCACAAATAAAAATCCTATTCACTCATTTTCTCTCTCTAACTACAATTTTAAAACTAGCCGGTTCAACTACAAGTGACTGTCCAGCTAATTCTATCTCGGGGTTTGTTCCAGGAGCCAGACTAATGTTGAATCGTTGTAGAATACAGCAAAACACAAAATGAAGTTCTGGTTTTGCTACTGTTTCACCTAGGCAAACACGACGGCCCATTGAAAATGGAAGCCAGCTCTCCGGTTTTGTGGTTAGCTTGCAATTTTCATCAAGGTATCTTGTGGGATCAAAGGTTTCAACATCTTTCCAGTAATTTGAGTCACGGTGTAAAGCCCAATGATTTATTATAACCATCGTATCCTTTGGTATGTCATATCCACCTAAAATATACAAATATAGCATGACGATGAGGCCAATACATAGATATATAGACCTTACTACATATGGACGGAACCCGAGGTCAATATACTCTAATTAAGTCTAAAAATGCACGGATTGACTGAGCCCGAGGTCAATATACTCTAATTAAGTCTAAAAATGCAAATTTGCTCTTCTATAATTGTAGCTTTATTTTGAGTTTTGATATAAAATTTCAAACATTTTGTAAACATGAGGATACCAAAATAAAATGCCATGTACTTTTAATGAACATTATAAGTTAACACGATATTTACAGAACGTCATGTGACGTCAGATTAACCAATCACAGTGCACAAATAATATCAACACATCAGAAAAACTAACATTTAAATAACACACAGGGGAATTAACAACTTTATGCCTAAAATTTTCAGAAAATTGTTGAATTCGGATGAATTGATTCTCAGTTGAATAAACTTTTGACGTTTTTTTTAAAAAAATTTTATAAATTAATATTTCATTAGTGCATCATACTGAGAAGAAAATAAAAATTAATGTCCATGTAAAACGAGTGCAAAATTAAAGCCAAAACACGCAACTCAAGAACTCTTCGGAACAGTGGTCTGTACATGTGCAACGAGAGAGTGAACATCTCTCAGAGTGAATATCTCTTATACTTGTATATACGTAGTGAAAGTGACGTATTCTAGGTTTTTTATGAAGGATCACAGTACTTTAGTTGATACCTAGTTGTCTATTTTTCCTCATATTTACAATGTTTCTAGACTTGTTGTCTATTTTTCCTCATTTTTACCATGTTTCTAGACTTGTTGTCTATTTTTCCTCATTTTTACCATGTTTCTAGAATTGTTGTCTATTTTTCTAGACTTCATTGTTGAAGGCCTCATGGTGATTTCAAGATAAAGAACAATAATACAAGCGTTGTTCCATTGCTTTGTTTAGCCAGAATGTATTTGAAGACGTTTTCTTCAGATGTCATGTGTTGTATATACGTTATTCATTCGTTACTTGTCCTTCTTGCATCTGTTCATGTACGGTAGATAAAATTGGTGAAACGGACTTTTACCGAAGAGATAACGGATAAACCGTTCGAGTTCCGGACTTAGAGCGGACGAGTACCGTATAAAATGAATTCATAAAAATATATGTTTTGCAACGGCCAAAATTAACATGTAATAAAAAAAAATAAGAATCGTCAAAGAAGGTCTTAATTAAAAGATAATAAACACAAAGTATTAAAAAAAGGCAAAGAACAGAAGGAAATGCCAATTATTTTCGACCTTATGGCTTCAACTATGAAACAACCGGACGGAAAAACAAAATTATGGTTCTGTCAGAAAGAGAGAAACTTAAACCACTGAAGAATAACAGAATTTTTCTGAATGCCCCCTAGTTGGAGGCCATTAGGCCGATAATTTGAGCCATACTTTCTGTTCCTTTCTTCTGATTAAAGCCAGTCTTTTATTATATGTTACTTTTTATTTTACATAAAGAGGGTGCTAAGTATACACTACCCTTTTAGATGCTTCTTTGATTTAGTAATTGTAGGACTTATGCAGCGTGTGTTTATTTGTATTAATATTATAACATGTAAAATATATTTATAAAATATACCCAAAACATAAAAATTAAGAAATTGTCAGTTTTCCCGCCGTTTGGAATTTTCGCCTTGGGGCGTTAGTGAAGAAGTTATCTGTGACCGACAATTCTTTTTGGGGTCATTCACTTGTTTTTTTTTTTTTGTTTTTTTTTCTATTCGGTGACATTTTGGGAAAAAGAAAAAAATTGGTCAAGCACGTCGTAATGATTATCTGTGTAAAATAAGTTGTTGAGGGGTCAAAAGACACAGGTTTAATATAGCAAAGATAACAAGAAACACTAACATTGGCATCACATGTCACAAATTGAATCTACAAGGGAACTGCAAACAAAAAAAGACAATAAAAAGACAAAAGACAAACGTAAACAACGATAAGATCGCGGGAACGCCTTTTTGAAAAATCGATTGTTTTGCATAGTAATTATTCAATTCGTTTTTACTCGGTGCTTGTATATATGGTACGTTTTCGTTAGCAAATCGTTTTATTCGGTACTTGTCCGGTACAGTACTGTGCAACGTAGCCCTTACCGTTTGACGAACGCGAAACGGATTGCTGACGGGACGTGAACGGATCGCTGACGGGAACGTGACGGGACGGGACGGGACGAATCGATTCACGTCCATAACAGTTCACGTCCAGGTACTCGTCATTTGACGGTTTTCCAGTCGTTCCGTCCCCAAGTAATTCCGTCCCCAGTCGTTCCGTCCCCAGTAGTTCCGGCCTCAAGTAGATCCGACCCCAATTTGAAAGTAGTTCCAGCCCCACATATGAATTTAATTATTTAAACAAACAAGTTGCATGAATCTGCTTGTATAAATCACTTAATTAATTAGACTAATTAGCTCATACTGTAGTATATACAGAAGCCAATTAAAAACGGGTGTTTTCTTAAATATGGGTGGTCAAATTGGTATTAAAATAATAAAAAAATAATTGACTTATTAATGATTAAATAAAACTTAAATTACTTTGATGTTTCACTTGATTGGAAAATTTCTTTGATTTTCTTTTCAATACAACGATTATAGCTTAGAAAAACAACACACATGTCATGGCATAAGCTTATAATATGATCTAATATCACCACTGAGATTACAAACAACACTGACCAAAAACTTGTAACGTTAATTTCCATATAATCTCCATGCTATTTTTCTATAATTGGCTTTGCTATTAAATAAAATATTTTTGCTATTTCAGTGTTTAACTTTACAGTGTAAGGAAATTAACCCTTTCAATTGCAAATTACCTTGTTTTCAACTTGAAGGTTTAATACTTAAGAAACAAACATATATATAGTCGTCATGGCTGTAGCATTATAATAATTAACTTTGGTAATCCAAGACATATAAATTCTTTTGAAGAGCATAAAATTGACCGTTCAGCATGCATATCGTGTATATAGTTTCAAAGTTTGCTAGTTTGAAAGTAAAACATAAATCATTAGGCAACATCACTTTAAAAAAGTGAGAAATTAAAGTTTATTTTTCTTCGTCCTGGTGTCATCAATTTGCCCTCAAATTAACATAAAAGAATAATTGTTCCATTTTCATTTCCAAGAATCAATATGCAGATCTATGCACCGTATGTATAACTTCAACACTCAACATGGAAGGTATCTAGAATTTCCGGTTTTAATTTCGGATTCAGTTGAAATCGAAGTTATGATTATATGAAGGTAATGACAATAATCCCTTGGAAAATATAATATATACCAAGCAATAATGGACACATATATTGGGGGACGGATCGACTTAGGGGCCGGAACTACTGGGGCCGGAACGACTGTGGCCGGAACTACTTGGGGACGGACTGGTTTGGGGACGGAACGACTTGATACCATTTGACGAATACAATTCGTCAATGGACGAGAGAGGACTCGTCATTTAATGATATGCAAAATAATCAATAGATTAATAGATAATTGAAATTTTCCTATGAAACGAAACGAATTCAATCGTGATAACGGTTTTATACAAAATTAACATTGACAATGACCGGGAACAGTCCAATGCTTTAATTTGATATGAAAAAAAAATACAGAAATTGAAAATAAATAGCTAAATTTCCTTTATTTTGTTAAGAACTCCACCAAAATGCAGAAAATGATAAAAAAATATCAATCAATTTTAATCAAATATTTTTTTTGTAATTACAAATGTACCGGTCAGTGCGGAACTTTCCCTTTCCATATTTTTTGTTAAAATTTCATGAAAATGAAAAAATGTGATAAAAAATTACTTATTAATCTTCATTTTAGTCACTACATATACACCGATCAGTGTGAAACTTTCCTTTTACACATTATTTTGTTAAAAATTCCCTGAAAATGAAAAAATGTTATAAAAAAATTACTGATGAATCTCCACTTTAGTCATTACACGTACACCGGTCAGTGCGAAACTTTCCTTTACACATTATTTTGTTAAAAATTCCATGAAAATGAAAAAATGTGATAAAAAACTACTTATGATTCTTTATTTTAGTCATTACAAATACACCGGTCAGTGCGAAACTTTCCCTTTACACATTATTCTGTTAAAAATGTCATGAAAATGAAAAATATGATAAAAAAATTACTTATGAATCTACATTTTAGTCATTACATATACAATGGTCAGTGCGAAACTTTCCTTTACACATTATTTTGTTAAAAATTCCATGAAAATGAAAAAATGTGATAAAAAACTACTTATGATTCTTTATTTTAGTCATTACAAATACACCGGTCAGTGCGAAACTTTCCCTTTACACATTATTCTGTTAAAAATGTCATGAAAATGAAAAATATGATAAAAAAATTACTTATGAATCTACATTTTAGTCATTACATATACATTGGTCAGTGCGAAACTTTCCTTTTACACATTATTTTGATAAAAATTCCATGAAAATGAAAAAAATGTGTTTAAAAAATTACTTATGAATCTTCATTTTAGTCATGACATATACACCGGTCAGTGCGAAACTTTCCTTTTACATATTATTTTGCTCAAAATGCCATGAAAATGAAAAAATGTGATTAAAAAATTACTTATGAATCTTCATTTTAGTCATTATATACACCGGTCAGTGCAAAACTTTCTTTTACACATTATTTTCTTAAAAATTCCATGAAATGAAAAAAATGTGACAAAAAATTACTTATGATTCTTTATTTTAGTCATTACAAATACACCGGTCAGTGCAAAACTTTCCTTTTACACATTATTCTGTTAAAAATGTCATGAAAATAAAAAAATGTGATAAAACAATTTCTTATGAATTTGCATTTTAGTCATTACATATACACCGGTCAGTGCCAAACTTTCTTTTAACACATTTTTTTGTTAAAAATTAAATGAATTTGAAAAAATGTGATAAAAACTTACTTATTCATCTTCATTTTAGTCATTACATATACACCGGTCAGTGTGAAACTTTCCTTTTACACATTATTTTGTTAAAAATTCCATGAAAATGAAAAAAATGTTATAAAAAGATTTCTTATGAATCTTCATATTAGTCATTACATATACACTGGTCAGTGTGAAGCTTTCCTTTTACACATTATTTTGTTAAAAATTCCATGAATATCAAAAAATGTGATAAAAAATTATTTATGAATCTTCATTTTAGTCATTACATATACATTGGTCAGTGTGAAACTTTCCATTTACACATTATTTTGTTAAAAATTCAATGAAAATGAAAAAATGTGATAAAAAAATTACTTATGAATCTTGTTTTTAGTCATTACACATACACCTGTCAGTGTGAAACTTTCCTTTTACACATTATTTTGTTAAAAATGTCATGAAAAATGAAAAAATGTGATAAAAACTACTTATGATTCTTTATTTCAGTCATTACAAATACACCGGTCAGTGCAAAACTTTCCTTTTACACATTATTTTGTAAAAAATATCATGAAAATGAAAAAATGTGATAAAAAATTACTTATGATTCTTTTTTAAGTCATTACAAATACACCGGTCAGTGCGAAACTATTCTTTTACACATTATTTTGTTAAAATTTCCATGAATATGAAAAAATGTGATAAAAAATAATATGATTCTTTATTTAAGTCATTACAAATACACCGGTCAGTGCGAAACTTTCCTTTTACACATTATTCTGTTAAAAATGTCATGAAAATGAAAAATGTGATAAAAAAATCACTTATGAATCTACATTTTAGTCATTACATAGACACCTGTCAGTGCAAAACTTTCCTTTTACCAGAGACATATAATTAAAGAGATTGGCAACTCTACTAACACCCCATATAAATCACAACAAACATGATACAGCCACACCAGAACTTCTTAAACTACTTTTAATTTAGTCGACATATATCTAAACCGAAAAGGGAACTGTTCTCCTTAATAATTCTATAGTACAGTTTAGAAAATTTGAATGAAAAATATTAATAAACAAAAAAGTTATTGGCAAAGAAAGGGGAGACTTCGTGTGGAAATCTCTCGACGATAATCGTTGTGTCCCATGTTGACTTTTGAAAGTCCTCTTTTATTTCAGTGATTAGAACTTCCTAGTTATGAAAACTTGAAAGTATTTTACCTTGTTGGTAGAGTTTAGATACTTTTATTATGATATTTCCATGTTTTATCGAGATATTAGTGATTTATTGTTGTGAAGTGGAAGTTTTATCGAAGTCTCGATGGCGGCAAGATTTCCCGAGAATTCGTTATGTTGCCAATCTCTTTAATTATATGTCTCTGCTTTTACACATTATTCTGTTAAAAATGTCATGAAAAAATGTGATAAAAAAATTACTTATGAATTTATTATTTTGTTTAAAACTCGATGAAAATGGCAAATTTTGATGAATAACACCCGTCAATGCAGCAGTTCCTTTCGAACTTTATTGTATTTAAGACTCCATGAAAATGAAAAAAAAAAATATATCATAAGCAATTATTTATTAATAGCAAAAAGATTGATCTGTTGCGATGATGTTCCGATCGTGTATGCACTGAGTGAAACGAATCTATATTTCGCAAAATCTTCAACCGAGATATCACGTGATAAATTAACGAATCTGGACGTGAGTTGGACGAATAGGTTCTCGTCATCCGTCACGTTTCGCGTCAATTGACGAGTTGGACGAATAACAAGTCGTCACGTTAATTAACTGATCGCTGACTGCCCCCTGACGAACGGGTGACGGGTGACTGATCGTTTATTCTGTAAGGGCTACGTTGCACAGTACTGTATGTACCCGTAATAAATACAATGTATTCGGTGCTCGTCCGGTTTGAGATCAGTTTATTCGGTACCAGGACTGTGCATGTACGGTGTACTTACTGTAAACCTCCGTTTTTTGTGCTTTTTTGTGCGTTTTCACTATTCATGAATAATATACATTTATTTCCCATGCATGTGGGAGATATGAAGATTTGTTTACCCGAGGGAATCATATTTCCCGAAGGCATCGCCTGAGGAAAATATGATTTCCCGAGGGTAAACAAATCTTCTTATCTCCCACATTCATGGGAAATAAATATTTTATTCCACCATTAAGTTTGATATGTACAAATCATTGAAGGTTGTATCGAGAAGTGGTTCTACCTCCCCTCCATCTATCTAATTTTTTTTTTCATGATCTTGAAGAATTCAGGCAAAATTAACAAAAAAAAAATAGCAAAAACTCGTCTGGAATAACTTTTTCTTGAAACTCCGGCTGAATTCTCCTATATTCGAAAGCCGCTGCATCTATGACATCGATGGGTGAAAATATAATAGCGTAATAAGGACCCAAGAACTAAAAGTACACTACAGTGAGAAAAGGCATTGTCATTGTTGAAATAAATTTGTTTTATTGATTTTTGAAATTGACATAACAACACAAATGAAAATAAATAAAATTGTGCTGTTGAGACCTTATTATTCAGTAAAAACTCTTTGCTATGCGAAAGTGAGCTGTTCCTTAACCATGTTAACTCGGAACACCTCCTTACTAAGATAACTCTTGTAAAATCTAGAGAATTTCGAAAGAGGGGAATATGATATTTGGACACGATGTTCAGCGGGAGACACGATGTTTTGTTCACAGTCACATGTGACAGTCTTGGCCAATGAAAATTCGTTATTAGTCAAGTTATAATTATATAGTGGAATAATCATAAATATTTACCACCGTACATCCGTTCCTCATACGTTTGTGCTATATGGTGTAGCGTAGGAGCGGGTTAAAATATCCATGAGAAATGAATATTAGCAGGTAACAATGTAAAATAGTACAAATCTTAAAGCATCTGGTTTGCTTTACTTCTTAAATTTATATAATATATCAAGATAACTTTGTATTTGTTGCTTTCCATAGCGTTTACTACTATGTATTTGTTATTGTTAAGAGCGTTCACTACTTTGTTATTGTAACTGTTCAGAGCAATTACCATTATGTGATTGTAACTTTTAAGACTTGTTATCACTGTATATCTGTTACTATTCAGGACGGTAATCTTTATGTATTTGTTAATGTTGAAAAGCGTCAACCACTATGCATTTTAACTTTAAAAACTACTTATTTTTTTCATATGTTATTGATTGTCAAGTCTTATTCTGATTATTCCAGTAACGTTGGTGCCACGCGTGGAGTAGATAATGCTAACCCTTCAGGAGCACATGAAGACACCTCAGTTTTTGTAGGGGTTCACACTAATAGTGTTTGTGGAGTTATTGTTCATTTTTGTTTATTTGGTTTGTCTTCGCCATACTATCTCAATTCGTGTTGGGTATGAATTGTCGTGATTTTGGATTTTGGAATTCTCCCTTTATTAATTTTTGCTTCGATATTGGTTTGCCGATGTATTGCAATGATTTTTTTTTTAATTATCATTTCTATACGGGACGTTTGAGATAGTAACTCTTGTGTAATTAAAGGCAGAAACGATAGCCTCAAACACAAGTAAGACGGAATGACTGGATTCTTTACCTATAGAAATAAATATAAACCACATAAAAAAACGAAATATTTATGAAATTGAAATGTATACTTATAATTGTTCCTACACTTTTTAAAATAAATTAAATTGACCGAAAACAATTTACCTTAAGGCCATTAACCATCCTTAGCTCAACAGTGTTCTTTAATCAGTGATTCTCTCTCGATGTATTGATGTATTGATTTTTTTCGTATACTATCAGAGCTTTTTCAGGTTTTAACACGACTCAGAAGTCCCGTGTTACCTTTGCCTTGTTGTATCCGTTTTCTATTGCTTAAGTACAGCATGAAAGAAAAGTCACGACGGAAGAATTCATTTCATTGGATGTAACCAAATAAAATAAGTTGTTAAAAATAAACCGAGAAACGGGTGCATCAGTCGTATAAACTGATACTGTTATTACATACCAATAGTAGTATCACATGTAGTAGCATGTGGAAATCCAGTTGGCAGAATTGTTCCTAACCTCATGACTTCGTGAAGTGTTGCCTCTCCATATTGTAAATTTTCTCTGTCCCTCAACCCGGGCAATCTATCTTTTCCTAATAAATCAAAAACGTGAACAAGAGGCTCTCAAGAGCCTGTATCGCTTACCCGGTCCTAGACATTTTATGTTAAAGAGTCAGTATACATGTATATGAGGTATGAGCAAAGGTCATTGTTGAAGGCCTCATGGTGACTTCAAGATGAAAAACAACAATAAATCGTTGTTCCTTAGCTTGTTTTTACCATATATTTGTACAGACTTTGTCTCATGTGCATTTACTCCTTATCCTTTTATTCACCATATAATTAAATTATAGTTCTAATATGCCCAATTAGTTTAAGAGGAGAAAATTTTTGAAATTCTTTTCCAATAGGGTCCAATGCTAAAACTATTTTCCCCGCTGGCGGCCATGTTGGATATAGCGCAATCCTGAAAAAAAAAAAAAACATCTCTTAAGTGAGGAGACATCAAAGGACTATTGTGGCCAAGTTTGGTTCCAATTGGCCAAGTAGTTTCAGAGGAGAAGGTCTTTGAAAATGTTTTTTCCACAGGGTCCAATTTAAACTATGTTCCCAGCTGTTGGCCATCTTGGATATAGCGCGAACCCAAAAACACTATTTTTGTGAGGGTCAACCAAAGGACTATTGTGGCAGAGTTTGGTGCTAATTGGCTCAGTAGTTTCAGAAAAGAAGATCTTTGAATGTATTGTTCCATAGGGTCCAATGCTAAAACTATTTCTCTCGCTGGCGGCCATCTTAGATATCACTCGGATCTGAAAAACACCTTTTTTGTAAGGGACCACCAAAGGATTATTGTGGCCAAGGTTGGTGACAATTGGCTCAGTAGTTTCAGAGAAGAAGATCTTTGAATGTGTTTTCCCATAGGGTCCAATGTTAAAACTATGTTTCCCACTGGCAGCCATCTTGGATATCGTGTGGACCTGAAAAACACCTTTTTTGTAAGGGACCACCAAAGGACTTCTGTAGCTAATTTTGGTGCCAATTGGCTGAGTAGTTTCAGAGAAGAAGATCTTTAAATGTGTTTTCCCATAGTGTCCGATGTTAAAACTATGTTTCCCGTTGGCGGCCATCTTGGATATCGTGGGGACCTGAATAACACCTTTTTGTAAGGGACCACCAAAAGACTATTGTGGCCAAGTTTGGTGCTAATTGGCCCGGTAGTTGCAGAATAGAAGATCTTTGAATGTGTTTTCCAATAGGGTCAAATGTTAAAACTATGTTTCCCGCTGGCGGCCATCTTGGATATCGCGCACACCGTAAAAACACCTTTTTTGTAAGAGACTACAAAAAGACTATTGTGGCCAAGTTTGGTGCCAATTGGCTCAGTAGTTTCAGAGAAGATCTTTGAATGTGTTTTCCCAAAGGGTCCAATGTTAAAACTATGTTTCCAGCTGGCGGCCATCTTGGATATAGCACGGACCTGGAAAACACCTTTTTTGTAGGATCACCCAAGGACTATTGTGGCCAAGTTTGGTGCCAATTGGCTCAGTAGTTTCAGAATAGAAGATCTTTGAATGTATTTTCCCATTGGGTCCAATGTTAAAACTATGTTCCCTGCTGGCGGCCATCTTGGATATTGCGTAGACCTGAAAAACACCTTTTTTGTAAAGGATCACCAAAAGACACTATTGTGGCCAAGTTGGTGCCAATTGGCTTAGTAGTTTCAGAGAAGATCTTTGAATATTTTTTCTCAAAGGGTCCAATGTTAAAACTATGTTTCCAGCTGGCGGCCATCTTGGATATAGCACGGACCTGGAAAACACCTTTCTTGTAGGGGATCACCCAAGGACTATTGTGGCCAAGTTTGGTGCCAATTGGCTCAGTAGTTTCAGAATAGAAGGTCTTTGAATGTATTTTCCCATTGGGTCCAGTGTTAAAACTATGTTTCCTGCTGGCGGCCATCTTGGATATTGCGTAGACCTGAAAAACACCTTTTTTGTAAAGGACCACCAAAAGACACTATTGTGGCCAAGTTTGGTGCCAATTGGCTTAGTAGTTTCAGAGAAGAAGATCTTTGAATGTTTTTTCCCATAGGGTCCAATGCTAAAACTATGTTTCCCGCTGGCGGCCATCTTGGATATAGCACCTGGAAAACACCTTTTTGTAGGGGACCAACCAAGGACTATTGTGACCAAGTTTGGTTCCAATTGGCTGAGTAGTTTCAGAGGAGAAGATCTTTGAATGAAAAGTTTACGCCGGACGACGGACGCAAAGTGATGTCAAAAGCTCACCCTGGCATTAGCCTGGTGAGCTAAAAAATTGCAAACACTCATTTGTCAGTGTCGTCATTTTAGTTTATTTCATCTGTTTCTGTTATATATTTGATAAATATTTAAAAGCTCAGACATTTTCTGCAAAAATGTAAAATTCTTACAATTTCAGGCGGGTGGATATGTCTTGTACGTCCAATACAAAAAAAAATCAAAAGATTGAAACGAAATATGAATTCCTGACTTCCATTATTTTTAGAATAATAATGTGTTTATTTATACATGTGTAATTACAGTTAAGTACTTTTTCCTAAAGTAAGCTTTAATTTAAGCTTGATTGTAGCCTTTTCAAATGCTTGTTAGTTCACTCTAAACTCCCCGATATGGTATAATTTATCGAAATGACAAAAAAGACCATGCCCTTATACCGGAATATTCACTAGCATTGTGGCAGTTGCCGCACTTGGAGTAGATAAAACTTCCAAAGCACCTTATGATAATTTTAGGCTTTGGTTGTGGTTCACACATCTAGCGCTTAAGTTTTGCGGCGTTTTTGTTTACGCTTATGTTTGCTTCTTTTATCTTTGCCGTTTTGTTCCAAAAGAGTTTTATTTGTATGGTCGTGTTTATTTATTTATTTTTTATTTTTTATTTTTTTTTTAATTGTTTTTTTTTGTTTGATTGTTTTTTATGTTTTGTTTTGCTTTTTTTGTTTTTTGTTGTTTTTTGGTATTGTTTTGTTTTGTTATATTTTTCTGTTTTTGTTTTCTTTTTTTTGTGTTTTTCTTTCTTTCTTTCTTTTTTTGTTTTTTGTTTTTGTTTTTTGTTGTTTTTTTTTGTTCTATTGAAACAAACTGTTCAAAAGAGAGATAAAGTCCTTAATCAGAGACATTGCTATTGAAAAATAAATTTCATGAAAACAAGTTCGATCCCCTGTTTTGTTTTATACTTAAGCTCAAGATAGGAACTGCCAAACTACAAACTGATCAAATTCCTTGGGGGAATGTTTTGAGAACTTATTATTTAAACAACATTCGATTGGTATCTTCAAAGACAAACTACGACTCACGTCTGATGAACCCCTATTGTATTTCAAGTTGTCGTTTGATACTTATTAAAATTTGTCAAATTTTATCTATTATACATAGTACCACCTTCAATATGTGTCCGATATGTTCATCAATTTCTGAAGAACCTTACATATTTCAAATTGATCTTTCAGTCCACATTACCTTCAGGATGGATGATTCTGTTTACTATTTTTTTTTAATTTTTAAAGGTGAGATTAAATCAGACGTTTTGTTAAACGTACCCACTGCTCTATAAATTTCCTCCTGAACTTTAGACTGAATATGTGGCAAACTGGCCATGTACCGTACCGCAAAATATATGGTTAATCTGGATGAATCGATTCCAGCTGAAATTAATTTCAAAACAACAGAAAATTACACTGAAAAGCTTCGTCATTTGGAATTTGTAGTGATCATGGAATGCATGCAATAATTATGACTAATGTTATCTTGAATTCTGGAGATAGCCATTTCGACTGATATTTTTCGATTCGGCGCAGGTAAAATAAAAAAAAATCGACAAATGACAAATAACTTAATAGTTCATTTTTCAACCTTGCCCGAAGCACTGGGAAAATTACAATGAAATGAATCAAAGCAATAGATTAAAAAAATATTTACAAATTTAATTTGTGAAGTTACTTTTTGTAACATTTTACCCCACTGTATTCATTCTATATGTATATCATTTTTATTATTGTTATTTTTTTTTATTTTATTATTATTTTTTGTGATAAGGCATTGTTTATATCTCCTGCTATTGTCAAACATATTTGTCTGATCAGTTAGACTGAAATCTATTGTTATTATAGTAGGCAAAGCATGGCTATCTTCTTGTTGACATTTGTATATCAAAATCCGGCATATTGTGTTTACAATTCACAGCTTGTCCTCTATTGTCGTGCATGTGCGATTTCGAAACCAAAAAGTAATTACTGCTTCAAAAACGTATTGCACCAATTCAAGTTCAACAACTGTTGCAAAATGACGTCAGAGGTTTTACGGTTTTCATCATGATTTGAGATATCTTTACACATTTCCATTTTACAAATGTTCATACATATTTGAATAACCAAATACTGAAGTTACTGTTAATTTATTTTCTGCATATGCGCATTTCGACAACTTATATCTCATCAGTGCAGATCAAACCAAAACATTTGGAAGTCCATTAACCGAAAAACGTGTAAGCTGATGGAGAGTGTTACAAAAATGACAAACAATGATTATGACAAAAAACGGGATGTTTATTTGCAAGATGACGGATTCCACGCGTGGAGCAGTCTGTGCTTACTTTTCCGGAGGACCTGATGATACTTTCAGTCTCCTTGGAGTTTCTCACTGCTCGTGTTTCATCCTTTGCTTTGGTTGTGGTACTGGCGTCTTTATACTACAATAAGATGAATTGAATAATTAATGTAATTGGCTTGTCCGTGTCTTCTTATAAAAATTTAGTTTCTTGATATTTGGGTTATTGGATGTGGTTTGTTTCCATTGATTTATTCACTTTTTACCTTTTGGGGGTCATTTAGGGCTTGCTATATGGTGTGAGTATCCTCACTGTGTTGAAGACCGTACGGTGACCCCTAGATGCTTTGTTTTGGGTCGTTTTAACCTAGATACGGGATGCTGTCTCCTTGACATTTACCCCATTTCCTTTCTTTTTCATACTTCTATAAATAACCGTTTGCTTTAGTTTTGCCTGTACATTAACTTCAGTATACATCTGTATATAATCTACAAACTACAAAGTACGCGAAAAAGGTGAAAGTGAAAGAATATCAGGAAATCTGAACTGAAAACATATAAAAAAAAAGACTTGAGTTACACAAATCCCAATAAATGAATCCAAACATTTGACACCCTTGAATACAGTCATTTAAAATACTGTGATATATCATATTCTGAAAAATTAGAGAAATTTAATCTTAGTATGTTTTATTAATTTGCCAAAAACTGATTTACAAAAATGCTTCCTCGGGACGGGAGCATGTTAAAATTCAGTAGATAATTTGTAAACTTATATACTTTCTATACCCCGCCACACAAAGAGGCGAGGTATTATGTGATACCCTCAGTCGTGTGTCCGTCCGTCCGTCCCCGAAGGTTTCCGACTGAGAACTTATGAACGAAATCACAAGGTCTTCAAACTTGGTATGCAAGTTGTTTACTACAAAACTCAGGTTAAGTTCGATTTTGGGTTCAGAGGTCCAAGGGATTCTGGAGTTGCCCCTTAAAACTTTGAAAGTTTGCGAATTTAAGGGTTTCCGACTGATAACTCGTGAACGAAATAACACAAGGTCTTCAAACTTAGTATGTAAGATGTTTACCACAAAACTCAGGTCAAGTTCGATGTTGGGTTCCGAGGTCCAAGGGGCCCTTGAAACTTTGAAATTTTGCAAATTTTAGGGTTTTGTACTCATAACTTGTGAATGAAATAACATACTGTCTTCAAACATGGTATGTAAATTGTTTACCACAAAACACAGGGCAAGTATAATTTTGGGTTCAGCGGTACACATCGTTGTGGAGTTATGCCCCCATTTAATTTATAAATTTTGTGAAACGTGGCGGGGTATCATGTAATCCACCATTATTTTTTTTGTAAATTTCAGTTGCGACTTCTTGGATTTAAGGATATAGATGGACTAGATCCGTCGGAACAAATGTTAGCACAAGCCAGGAAAAAGAACTTGTATACCAACTATATATGTGACTTTTTGAACGAATCTGCATTACCTGCCTTTAACGGTAAAACAAATCTTTTTCTAGATTAAAAAGGGATAGAAACAAAAAAATTGTTAAAATAATTTCAGACGAAATCAACTTTTTCAGACACCAAAATTGAACAGAATAAGGAGGTTAAGTGCTTGTTTCAGGAACACATTTCCAAATGAAATACCAAATCATGCCAACATAAAATGCAGCACCTAAAATAGTATCTCAGCATTAAGGGGATATGATAAAGTACCAAGGGCAGATAGTAACGTCGCCGGATATGGCATATTGTTTTTGCGACGTCACGAATAAGAGCACGACGTCATAAATACCAGACTACGCGAATTGCGGACAGAAGCACGTACAGTAAAATCGATGTGGTTGTAAATTGTTCATTACGCAATTGGGACATGGTAGCTGCAGATCCGACATACATTTCAAATTGAAACCTGCTAGCAAAGACTTCCTATCGTCATCATTTGCAATAGGATCCATTTTTCCCAACAACAATTTGATATTTACACTTGTTACAAGTAAACAAACACTCGGTAGAAAATTATCAAGTTTGCTGTAATTATTACTTAACATAACTACTGGAATACAAGTCCATGCAAATACTAAGAAATTTCAATCGTTATTAAAATCTCGTGACTTTTCCAGTGACTTATTTTTTGCTTTTATTGAATCAGGTTCCCGTGGAATTTCTATAACCTATGTACATTTTCTCCCGTGAAAATGCCGTTAATTAGTTTCTGAAAATTGTTCTTGTTTATTTATGGAAAAAGTCAAAAGTCATGAAATGTCACATAATATGAGTAGCTTATAAAATACCTGAATTCATCAAAGATAAAAAACAAAAAACAAACCAAAATACAAACAAACAAACAAGCAAATACAAATAATTGAGGCAACTTCACAAAGACAAAACATATAAAGAACTGAATGTAAGAATGAATAAGAACATCAAAAAATTAAAAACTTGAGATCTGGCGTAATTTTTACTGCGCATGGGGTTACAAATATCGAAGTTGTTAGTTCGAATCTAGCATGCGACAGCTAAAAAAATAGTCCGCAAAACCTATGTGACTTTTCTATATTTTAGCTGGTAAAAATGAAGGGATTGCCGCGAGGGAGTCGGGTGGCGCATTATCATGGCTACTTTCACGGCAATTTCACGGCATTTTCACGGGGTGCTGCAAAAAATCAATTAAAAACTCCGTGAAAATGGCTTTTTCATATCGCACTATTTTTACCATGCAAATTATGTACGTAATATTATTATACAATATATATAGGCAAGAGTATGGTATTGGAGAGGCACTATAATGCATGATAATAATCGTATGAAACGCATTTAACTTCAAATGAGGGTCGGTTTAATCTTTTTTGGGACAACGGGAAAAGTCATTTATTTCACAGAGAATTCAGGAAAAACACTTATCAGAAAGAGGATTTGGTCAAGGATGTGTTTGACTGATCTTTGTGAATGTCTTTAGACGGAAGTAATCATTAATCACCGTATAAATTCTCTGTTCTGTTTGATGTCTTTTATTTCCTGTTTAACTCCTTAATAGGGTAAGTAAGTCTCGCCATGTGACACCGAGAAATCACGATAAAATTGCATTTGAAAACGTTTCCCGCCAAAATATGACATTGTGGGATTATGACGCCAAAATTTTGTTTGAAACGTCATATGTTTTTGTTCAAAATGCAACGTCCGGGTACCAATTATGTACCCGGAAGTTCCAAAATTGAACAAGACTTACAGACCCTATGGTATTCAACTCTGTTCCATTTTTTTCGCAACCATAACATTCGGGAAAACACAGATTGACGACGTTTAAGTTTCCGAGCGAAATATAATGTAACGTCATTACGCGCCAAAAACGACAATACTCGTTTGTAGCGATGAAAAATTACAGTTTTCTCTCTGTAGCTTTAAAATAAGCACATGGACCCCGATTTTTCAAAGCGAATTTCAAAAGAGTGATGTTTCACGGAGTTCTCTGTGAATTTTGAAGAAAAATCAGTTAACAATTTTTTTCTATGGGAAATTTTTCCAACGGGAAATGGACTTTTATTCTATAAATATTTTCATAAATGTCAATTTCGAACCACAAATAATGAAATTTTGTTTTAAAATTGTTACTTGCCTTCTTTGGTAATATCTAACAAAACTGTAGCAAAAACCAGAAGCAATTAGCTTAATTAGTTTTAAAGTTATGACATCTTAAAAATTACTGTCAAAATCCAATTTTTACGAAATATTTTGAAAATGGCCAATTTTGAATCGCAGTTATCTCGAAAACGAAATCATGAAGGTATAATTTTCTTTGCCGATTTGGAAAGAGCATGTTCAAATTGACTTTATTTCAAAATTTCACGAAAAAATCAGTTCAGGATCTTTACTGTATCGTATCCCCTTAATTATACTGTATGTGGGTTCTAAGAAATATAAACAACACTAGAAAAAGCCAAGAAAAAAATGTGGAATCAGAATAAACAATAGAAAGTATTTTCTTGATCAAATAATTATAACCAGTTTACTTGAATATTCAATAAAAAAGATAAAAATTAATAATAAAGCACAAGGAAGTATTTGTCGCTGTTTTTCATTGAAACGGTGTTCCTTGTATCAGAAATCCATTATGCTTATATTGATTAGAACTACATTATTAAGGTCTTTCACCACAGTGAAAGACCTTATTGTATTTTTTCTGATTATTATTTCTCTTTTTTCTCCCCGAAGACCGGAAGCCTTGTTATCATGTTTGCTCAAAAACCGTAACCGATATCAATATTCTGAGTGGAGAAAATGTAGCATTCATCCTAAAGATAATTTGTCATGCAAAGAAATTATTTGGCTCGTGACCCTGGTAACGCGTTTTTGACCCCTAAATATGCAAATTTTTCAAAATTATTGGATTTGTTATCGCGATATCTCGGAAACCATAAAAGATATATGAAAACATTATGTTGCAAAAATACTCCTCTCATTAAGATCTATTGTATGGTTGGTCAAAAAACTTTTGTTTACGAAACTTTTTTGACAAAAATAGAAAACAAAAACGAACTCTAACATGTAATCATGGTGAAAACAGGCGAAGGACCTTGCAATTGTTCTCTGAACAATTGACCTTTTAATTTTAATTTCTATTTCTTACCTTACTAATTATTTGGATTAACTCTTTCTTTTGAATAAAATATCCTTTTCCTGTATCCTGAAAATTGCAGAAGGCACATAATTCAAATTCATTATATCGGTATATTCAGCTCGACATTTTGAATAAACATTCCTTCATTATACTTAAGACATTAAAGAAAACCTTGTAGGTTGGTAGGTCTTTAACGTGCCTGTGAATCACTTTTTGAGCAATTTATATATTAATTATTATAATTATTAAGGATATTACGTGGTTTAACTGATCTTTCATATTGTATTATGCAATGACTTGATCTTTTCGTTTAGGTTTCTTCGGCTGTATTACGACATCTGGTGGGTTTGGAAAAGGTCATATACCAGCGGATGCTTTGTATGACCTGGTACGATTAACAAAGAAAGGTAGGTGGTGTAACAACTTTAAGTTATTCAAAAACATTTCTATGTATAGTAAAGACTTTAACAGAAGATTGATACAAACTGGATGATATCTATTATGTGGCCTACTCCTAAAGTACTCAAGGATCAATATTCGTCGTCCTGGGTACGTCCATTTCAATTTGTACTCAACGGCATTAACATAAAACACATAATGCAAGTGTTCATCGTGCGTGTTGTTATTTATTTAGTTTTGTAGATGTGTATGCTGTTATTTGATTTTGTTGTCTTAGCCTAATTGAGCCTACGGAAAATGCCTCATTTATCATTTTCTCTGTCTAAACCGTTCGATTCTTTGCAATCAGACTTGAGGCATGAATATAAATTGCCGAATTCAATTTGTGTTTTATCGTTTAATCGCTCGGTCTAAATCGTGTGTTTATTGGAACATATATACATTTTTTCTACTTCACAGACATTTTAGTTTATTGTAGTCCACGTGTTTGACATTTGAAAGGCACAACACAGACAAGTTATCATTTCAACTTCATGTTATGTCGACAGTTACTGGCTATTAAAGCTTTTCTTATGACATGTTGAGATCTATATCCAATGTCAAAAATACGGACAAGAATATGATTAAAACCTTTAATATGTCATAAAGGTTGCACTTTCAGTTTTCTCATCACTATCATTCCATTCCTAGATTCATAAAAAGCTACATCCCTACTGTTTTATTATATTGCGCATTAATACATATGTAAATCTGAATAAGTATGACATATTACAGCATTCTTCAAGTATTAGAACGACTTCACTTACTGATTTCTAGTACTCAACATCCAATATTTTTCATATATATTGTTGTAGCTATCACTTTTTGATCTTACCTTTATTATTTTTTATCTTACCTTTATTATTACCTTTACATTATTTCTAATGTGCTAATTTTAACATTAGTGATTTTATCTTCCCTATGTTTGAACATACAGTAACAAAAATGGATAAACATACATGACTTACCCTTT
>MJUU01022451.1:86310-96451 GCA_002080025.1 Modiolus philippinarum | reverse complement strand
TCGTGGGCGAGGCATAAATATCTCATTTTGCTCCTATAAGTTTACATGTGTTATTGTAACAATATTATGTTGGTTAAGATATCAAAATCTTATACTTCTCACGGAGAAGAAAAACGTGTGCAATTGAAAGCAAGTAAGAATTATATGTCTTCTATGATACTTCGAATACGTATAGAAGACCGGACTTCTGAAAAGCGTATTCTGGGACAACAGATCTCTCAAGCATTTTCCATTTCTCGTCATCTTCCAGTTTCTTCATTAATGGCTCTAGAATACCTTCATAACATGACATATGGATATATTCTTCCCTCATTACTATGATCACGTGTCCACCTGAAATAAACAAATTGAACATATCATCACGAAATGATTGCGAGCCATTGTCACAACTCGTTGCAGATGTATTGTTGTAGAGCTCAATGATTTTTAAATCCTTAAAATTTGAAAGAAAATATGAACCCCGTACAGTTACAACAGACAGTAATGAGGCCCGCCATGGGTTTCTTGATTACCTGATTATAAGGGCATTTTTTTAATGATTATTTGATTACGAGGGCATTTATTTAATGATTATTTGATTATTAGCTTGCATTTTTATAGATCTTTTTATTACTAAGCCAAAAATTTATTGATAACCAAGGTAAAAATTTAATGATTATTTGATTACCAAGGTAAAAATTTAATGATTATTTGATTCCTAGGACCCCCCATGAGGACCCTCAGTAATCTACTATAAAGCTTCAAGAAAAGGCACAAATGAAGGGCAAACGAAAACAACGATAGGGATCCGAAACGGTTTCACTTGATACAGACACTAACAAAAGTAAGCTGTATTGTTTAACCGGTTTGACACCGAAACCAACCATCTCTTTTTTCTATCCCACTTCACAGTAATATAAAAACAGGTATACTAACAATTAAGAGAAAGAAAAGGACTTAAACTCAACGCAATTTGGGAAGATGAGCCAAAGAGTATTGCTTGCCTTTAAGGGTCCGACTATTTAACCTGAAGGGGGTTATGTTTTTTTTTCTGGACAGAATTTTTTTTCATGTGTATCAACAAAAAATTTTTTTTGTTCAAAATTAAAATTATTTTTTGGGGCAGAAAGCCTTCTACAGAATTTTTTTTTCATCATTTTCTCGGCCAAAATTTTTTTTCTCATAAAATCGGCCCCTAATCTGTATTTGTATGGATATGTTATATAGAAGATGACAGCATGTTTAACCGGATAGATTATTGTCATACATTTGTTGCTGAAATCGGTTGAAAGAAAAAAAAGCATCCATGATGTTTACACGAAGTTCCTTTTGAGTAGGACCGGGTTGTGTCCAAAGGGTAAGTCATGTATGTTTATCCATTTTTGTTACTGTATGTTCAAACATAGGGAAGATAAAATCACTAATGTTAAAATTAGCACATTAGAAATAATGTAAAGGTAATAATAAAGGTAAGATAAAAAATAATAAAGGTAAGATCAAAAAGTGATAGCTACAACAATATATATGAAAAATATTGGATGTTGAGTACTAGAAATCAGTAAGTGAAGTCGTTCTAATACTTGAAGAATGCTGTAATATGTCATATTTATTCAGATTTACATATTTATTAATGCGCATATAATACAACAGTAGGGATGTAGCTTTTTATGAATCTAGGAATGGAATGATAGTGATGAGAAAACTGAAAGTGCAACCTTTATGACATATTAAAGGTTTTAATCATATTCTTGTCCGTATTTTTGACATTGGATATAGATCTCAACATGTCATAAGAAAAGCTTTAATAGCCAGTAACTGTCGACATAACATGAAGTTGAAATGATAACTTGTCTGTGTTGTGCCTTTCAAATGTCAAACACGTGGACTACAATAAACTAAAATGTCTGTGAAGTAGAAAAAATGTATATATGTTCCAATAAACACACGATTTAGACCGAGCGATTAAACGATAAAACACAAATTGAATTCGGCAATTTATATTCATGCCTCAAGTCTGATTGCAAAGAATCGAACGGTTTAGACAGAGAAAATGATAAATGAGGCATTTTCCGTAGGCTAAATTAGGCTAAGACAACAAAATCAAATAACAGCATACACATCTACAAAACTAAATAAATAACAACACGCACGATGAACACTTGCATTATGTGTTTTATGTTAATGCCGTTGAGGACAAATTGAAATGGACGTACCCAGGACGACGAATATTGATCCTTGAGTACTTTAGGAGTAGGCCACATAATAGATATCATCCAGTTTGTATCAATCTTCTGTTAAAGTCTTTACTATACACAGAAATGTTTTTGAATAACTTAAAGTTGTTACACCACCTACCTTTCTTTGTTAATCGTACCAGGTCATACAATGCATCCGCTGGTATATGACCTTTTCCAAACCCACCAGATGTCGTAATACAGTCGAAGAAACCTAAACGAAAAGATCAAGTCATTGCATAATACAATATGAAAGATCCGTTAAACCACGTAATATCCTTAATAATTATAATAATTAATATATAAATTGCTCAAAAAGTGATTCACAGGCACGTTAAAGACCTACCAACCTACAAGGTTTTCTTTAATGTCTTAAGTATAGTAAAGGAATGTTTATTCAAAATGTCGAGCTGAATATACCGATGTAATGAATTTGAATTATGTGCCTTCTGCCATTTTCAGGATACAGAAAAAGGATATTTTATTCAAAAGAAAGAGTTAATCCAAATAGTTAGTAAGGTAAGAAATAGAAATTAAAATTAAAAGGTCAATTGTTCAGAGAACAATTGCAAGGTCTTTCACCTGTTTTCACCATGATTACATGTTAGAAGGAATGGAATAAAAAAGATAACAGGAAACACCTACAATGGCCGAAAAACATAGCCACATGCCAGAAAGTAAATAGGAACTGCACAAGAAAAAAAAAACCACAATAAAAATACAAAAGACAAACATAAACAACGATAGGAACTCGGGTACCGGCACTAGCAAAAGCCAGCGGTAGGGTTAAACCGGTTTATGGGTACCCAAACCTCCCCTTTCTCTGTCCCGTTTCCCTATCGTAGAATAAACATACGAATAAAACCCATACAGGTAGACTACTAACTCCATGACCACAATCTAGAAAAGAAAAATGGGGGGGACAAAACGTAATTTTGAAAGATGGGTCAAAGAGTGCTCGCCGCTAAACTGCCGGCTAGCTCAAGGAGCCTAGTCCGCTGGTAAAACACTGTCGCACTACGGAAGGAAAATCAAATTCAAAACTCCCAATGGGTTTGGTAAAGAATCGTCATGTATTTCAGTAGACATCGGCAGTATCAGTGAGAGGCCAGTATGTGTGTAAAATCCTCAGGCCACTGGATCCCAAAGCTAATTTAACGGACACGTGCAGAATATCCTGTCGATATCCCCTATTGCGTAAAGAAGAGTTCGTTTTTGTTTTCTATTTTGGTCAAAAAAGTTACGTAAACAAAAGTTTTTTGACCAACCATACATATAGGTCTTAATGAGAGGAGTATTTTTGCAACATAATGTTTTCATATATCTTTTATGGTTTCCGAGATATCGCGATAACAAAATTTTGAATGGCGGCCATTTTCAAAATTGCGGACGATTTTTTTTAGACCATCCATAAATTAAAATCTTAATGGGAGGAGTATTTTTGCAACACAATGTTTTCATAAATTTTTTATCGTTTGCGAGATATCGCGATAAGAACATTTCGAATGGCCGCCATTTTGAAAATGGCTGACGAAAAAACATTTTTGAAAACAGATTTGTAATCAGGACCATGGATTATACCTGGAAACCAAATTTCATACAAATCCAATAATTTTGAGACATTTGCATATTTAGGGGTCAAAAACGCGTTACCGTGGTGAAAGACCTTAATAATGTAGTTCTAATCAATATAAGCATAATGGACTTCTGATACAAGGAACACCGTTTCAATGAAAAACAGCGACAAATACTTTTTTGTGATTTATTATTAATTTTTATCTTTTTTTATTGAATATTCAAGTAAACTGGTTATAATTATTTGATCAAGAAAATACTTTCTATTGTTAATTCTGATTCCACATTTTTTTCTTGGCTTTTTCTAGTGTTGTTTATATTTCTTAGAACCCACATACAGTATAATTAAGGGGATACGATACAGTAAAGATCCTGAACTGATTTTTTCGTGAAATTTTGAAATAAAGTCAATTTGAACATGCTCTTTCCAAATCGGCAAAGAAAATTATACCTTCATGATTTTGTTTTCGAGATAACTGCGATTCAAAATTGACCGTTTTTCAAAATATTTCGTAATTTTTACAGTAATTTTTAAAATGTCATAACTTTAAAACTAATTAAGCTAATTGCTTCCGTTTTTTTGCTACAGTTTTGTGAGATATTACCAAAGAAGGCAAATAAAATATTAAAACAAAATTTCATTATGTGTGGTTCGAAATTGACATTTATGTAAATATTTATAGAATAAAAGTCCATTTCCCGTTGGAAAAATTTCCCATAGAAAAAAATTTTGAACTGATTTTTCTTCAAAATTCACAGAGAACTCCGTGAAACATCAATCTTTTGAAATTCGCTTTGAAAAATGGGGATCCATGTGCTTATTTTAAAGCTACAGAGAGAAAACTGTAATTTTTTATCGCGACAAACGAGTATTGTCGTTTTTGGCGCGAAATGACGTTACATTATATTTCGCTCGGAAGCTTGAACGTCGTCAGTCTGTGTTTTCCCGAATGTAAGGGTTGCGAAAAAAATGGAACAGAGTTGAATACCATAGGGTCTGTAAGTTTCGTTCAATTTTGGAACTTCCGGGTACATAATTGGTACCCGGACGTTGCATTTTTAACAAAAACATATGACGTTTCAAATAGAAAATTTGGGCGTCATAATCCCACAATGTCATATTTTGGCGGGAAACGTTTTCAAATTGCAATTTTATCGTGATTTCTCGGTGTCACATGACGAGACTTACTTACCCTATTAAGGAGTTAAACAGGAAATAAAACACATCAAACAGAACAGAGAATTTATCCGGTGATTAATGATTACTTCCGTCTAAAAACATTCACAAAGATCAGTCAAACACATCCTTGACCGAATCCTCTTTCTGATAAGTGTTTTTCCTGAATTCTCTGTGAAATAAATGACTTTTGCCGTTGTCCCAAAAAAGATTAAACTGACCCTCATTTGAAGTTAAATGCGTTTCATACGATTATTATCATGCATTATAGTGCCTCTCCAATACCATACTTTTGCCTATATATATTGTATAATAATATTACGTACATAATTTGCATGGTAAAAATAGTGTGATATGAAAAAGCCATTTCCACGGAGTTTTTAATTGATTTTTTGCAGCACCCCGTGAAAATTCAAATCGTAAAATGCCGTGAAATTGCCGTGAAAGTAGCCATGATAATGCGCCACCCGACTCCCTCGCGGCAATCCCTTCATTTTTACCAGCTAAAATATAGAAAAGTCACATAAGTTTTGCGGACTATTTTTGTAGCTGTCGCATGCTAGATTCGAACTAACAACTTCGATATTTGTATGTCCATGCGCAGTAAAAATTACGCCAGATCTCAAGTTTTTAATTTTCTGATGTTCTTATTCATTCTTACATTCAGTTCTTTATATGTTTTGTCTTTGTGAAGTTGCCTCAATTATTTGTATTTGCTTGTTTGTTTGTTTGTATTTTGGTTTGTTTTTTTGTTTTTTATCTTTGATGAATTCAGGTATTTTATAAGCTACTCATATTATGTGACATTCCATGACTTTTGACTTTACCCATAAATAAACAAGAACAATTTTCAGAAACTAATTAACGGCATTTTCACGGGAGAAAATGTACATAGGTTATAGAAATTCCACGGGAACCTGATTCAATAAAAGCAAAAAATAAGTCACTGGAAAAGTCACGAGATTTGAATAACGATTGAAATTTCTTAGTATTTGCATGGACTTGTATTCCAGTAGTTATGTTAAGTAATAATTACAGCAAACTTGATAATTTTCTACTGTGTGTTTGTTTACTTGTAACAAGTGTAAATATCAAATTGTTGTTGGAAAAAATGGATCCTGTTGCAAATGATGACGATAGGAAGTCTTTGCTTGCAGGTTTCAATTTGAAATGTATGTCGGATCTGCAGCTACCATGTCCCCATTGCGTAATGAACAATTCACAACCACATCGATTTTACTGTACATGCTTCTGTCCGCAATTCGCGTAGTCTGGTATTTATGACGTCGTGCTCTTATTCGTGACGTCGCGAAAACAATATGCCATATCCGGCGACGTTATTATCTGCCCTTGCTACTGTATCATATCCCCTTAATGCTGAGATACTATTTTAGGTGCTGCATTTTTATGTTGGCATGATTTGGTATTTCATTTGGAAATGTGTTCCTGAAACAAGCACTTGACCTCCTTATTCTGTTTCGACTTTACCCTGGATTGACCCACTGACTGTGTGACGGGTGCTGTGCACAGAGCAGGACATGCTTACCCTTCCGGGGCACCTGATGTCACTCTTGTTTATTGAGAGTTCACACTGTCAGTGCTTTAGTTTTTTGTGTTGTGTATGTAACGTTCGTGTGTTTTGTGGGCTTGTGGTGTCTTTGGTCTTCCATCTTTTGGTGTTCTTGCTTTTGCCTTGTCTCTGGACATTGATTTGTGTAATCTTGTGCTTTGTTCCTTCGGTATTCTACTGCCGTTATTCTGTTCAATTTTGGTGTCTGAAAAAGTTGGTTTCGTCTGAAATTATTTTAACAATTCTTTTGTTTCTATCCCTTTTTAATCTAGAAAAAGATTTGTTTTACCGTTAAAGGCAGGTAATGCAGTTTCGTTCAAAAAGTCACATATATAGTTGGTATACAAGTTCTTTTTCCTGGCTTGTGCTAACATTTGTTCCGACGGATCTAGTCCATCTATATCCTTAAATCCAAGAAGTCGCAACTGAAATTTACAAAAATAGTAATGGTGGATTACATGATACCGCCACGTTTCACAAAATTTATAAATTAAATGGGGGCATAACTCCACAACGATGTGTACCGCTGAACCCCAAATTATACTTGCCCTGTGTTTTGTGGTAAACAATTTACATACCATGTTTGAAGACAGTATGTTATTTCATTCACAAGTTATGAGTACAAAACCCTAAAATTTGCAAAATTTCAAAGTTTCAAGGGCCCTTGGACCTCGGAACCCAACATCGAACTTGACCTGAGTTTTGTGGTAAACATCTTACATACTAAGTTTGAAGACCTTGTGTTATTTCGTTCACGAGTTATCAGTCGGAAACCCTAAAATTCGCAAACTTTCAAAGTTTTAAGGGGCAACTCCAGAATCCCTTGGACCTCTGAACCCAAAATCGAACTTGACCTGAGTTTTGTAGTAAACAACTTGCATACCAAGTTTGAAGACCTTGTGATTTCGTTCATAAGTTATCAGTCGGAAACCTTCGGGGGACGGACGGACGGACACACGACTGAGGGTATCACATAATACCTCGCCACTTTGTGTGGCGGGGTATAGAAAGTATATAAGTTTACAAATTATCTACTGAATTTTAACATGTCATTTTGAGAATAAAATGACATGCTCCCGTCCCGAGGAAGCATTTTTGTAAATCAGTTTTTTGCAAATTAAAAAAACATACAAAAATTAAATTTCTCTAATTTTTCAGAATATGATATATCACAGTATTTTAAATGACTGTATTCAAGGGTGTCAAATGTTTGGATTCATTTACTGGGATTTGTGTAACTCAAGTCTTTTTTTTATATGTTTTCAGTTCAGATTTCCTGATATTCTTTCACTTTCACCTTTTTCACGTACTTTGTAGTTTGTATATTATATACAGATGTATACTGAAGTTAATGTACAGGCAAAACTAAAGCAAACGGCTATTTATAGAAGTATGAAAAAGAAAGGAAATGGGGTAAATGTCAAGGAGACAGCATCCCGTATCTAGGTTAAAACGACCCAACACAATGCATCTAGGGGTCACCGTACGGTCTTTAACACAGTGAGGATACTCACACCATATAGCAAGCCCTAAATGGCCCCCAAAAGGTAAAAAGTGAATAAATCAATGGAAACAAACCACATCCAATAACCCAAATATCAAGAAACTAAAATTTTATAAGAAGACACGGACAAGCCAATTACCAACATATTCCTGACTTGGGACAGGCGCAAAAATTGCGGTCGGGTTAAACTCGTTTTCTTGGATCCAAACCCTCCTCCTATGTGTGGTGAATGGTGACCGTTTAAACTCTCACGAAGGTAACATGTCAAATTTCTTACAATAATAGTCTCTGTGACTTGCAAAAATTAGGCCTAAATTGCTACAATTTTGTGTCTTATTCATATCAATCTTAACGATGAAAAGGAGTTACAAATGTATCCCCCATACCAGATGATCTACTACCTTAATGCAGTGGAAAGTAACGTCAACTCTGTTAAAGTGTTGTTTTAAATAGAATTTAAAATCATGATTTAGATTATTTCATTCGTTTTAGCCTAACATATGAATTGGGCAGTGTGAAATGCCAAGTTGATTGTGTTTACAATTGATTATATTTGAACTACTAACAGTGTTTTTCACATCAAATTAATTTCAGTGTCTCATAGAGAAGTATATTTCATGATATCTCTTTTGCGTTACCGAAAAGACATAATGATCGCCCTAAAACACCTTAAACTATTAAAAAGTAATAGTAGTATTTACCTCTTCAGCGACTCTCCCGGTGCCTGCAGCAACATCTAGAATTTTAACTGTAGGTCTACGATTTGTTTCATATAGTTTTGCGGCGGCTGTAGCAGCAATTTTAGGTCCTCTGTATCCATTGTTTTCTGATAAATGCTGCAAAATCAAATGCTTTAATTATATTTCATAATCTTATAAAGCTAAAATCATCGCAAATAGATTTATTAACGCGACAAAGTTTGTGCTCAAATAATTAAATACTGAGGTTACTGTGAATTTATTTTCTGCATATGCGCATTTCGACAACTTATGTCTCTTCAGTGCAGATATAATCTTAACGTTTGGAAGACCATGAACACAAAGATGTTCAAAAACCGATAGAGAACAAATAACCAATATGATTTAGATGTTAAGCCAAAATTATCTAAGGACAGAACTTTGCATGAGGGAGATACTGGTTTTATGGCGCATCAAACGTCCCTTTCAATTGCGTTTGTGTCCGATTATCACTCAACAGCAATGGCTATTGAAAGATGTTTAAAAAATAAAGCAGGTTTTAAAAGGTATTTGCAAAAATTCGCCACGGAGAAAACAAATCCGATCACTTATCACTGCTTTAATCGTACTCTCAAACACAAAGTTGTTTCTGAACAATGTAAATCAGACCGATTTCATTTTTTTTATGTTATCTTAGCTTAAACAATGTTAATTAATGTGAAAAATGTTTTGCAACTTTCCTGCTGAACATGAACAACTGCTAATATGTTTTTGACAATTCTTTTGTGTTAATATTTTTTTTTACATTTCCAGTTAAATCATCCAAAGAACGCTAGCCGTTCCAATGGATCTTGACTTGGCTGAAAGTGATCTGAACTAGTAGTAATAGCCTCATAAGAAACTTTTCAACACAGTTTAAACTGGATAAGTATTTTTTTTAAATATAATTTGCACATTTTATTTGTACAAGGGTTTTATAAAAGACGAAGTTGAATATTTTGAGTTCCTGTCAAGCTTCAACTATTCCAAAAATTATATAGTTTTCAAATTTTATTTGTACAAGGGTTTTATAAAAGACGAACTTGAATAATTTGAGTTCCTATCAAGCCTCAACTATTCCAAAAACTATAGTCTACACAAAAAGTCATGTAGAAAGCCATACAAATTGGTAAACATTCTAAGAATTCTCTGTTGCTTCACAAACTACAAACAAACATTTTGAATCATTGACACGCATGTGATTTTTAAAACTTCAAGTCAGTGGAGGTAAAGAAAGGCGAATAAAGTGAAAACTGTAACGATCGCGGAATATTGGATACAAACTGATTATATTTATTTCACATCTTACTCGAGCAAGAAAAGGACATGTATACTGATATTATAAACGAGGGAAACCAATTTTACCATAATAGTTTATCTTTATCA
>MJUU01022451.1:55647-86187 GCA_002080025.1 Modiolus philippinarum | reverse complement strand
ACAAACATTTTGAATCATTGACACGCATGTGATTTTTAAAACTTCAAGTCAGTGGAGGTAAAGAAAGGCGAATAAAGTGAAAACTGTAACGATGGCGGAATATTGGATACAAACTGATTATTTCACATCTTACTCGAGCAAGAAAAGGACATGTATACTGATATTATAAACGAGGGAAACCAATTTTACCATAATAGTTTATCTTTATCACAATTGGTTTTCTGAATGGAAATTATGAAAAAAGAAAGGAAATGGGGTAAATGTGAAGGAGACAACATCCCATATCCAAGTTAAAACGACCCAAAACAAAGCATCTAGGGGTAACCGTACGGTCTTCAACACAGTGAGGAACCTCATACCATACAGAAAGCCCTAAATGGCCCTAAAAAGGTAAAACAGTGAATAAATCAATGGAAACAAACCACATCCAATAACCCAAATATCAAGAAACTAAAATTTTATAAGAAGGCAAGGACAAGCCAATGACCCACATATTCCTGACTTTGGACAGGCGGAAAAAATGCGGAGGGGCTAAACTCGTTTTCTTGGATCCAAACCCTCCCCTATGTGTGGTGAATGGCTAAAAAAATTAATACACAAAAAGACTCATAGTAAAAATCAAACTAGTAATGACATTGAAAAATTCTTGTCATTTTCAGAATTTTTTTTTGTTGCGTCACGATGGATTTTGTTTCTCAAAACAATCTGTTTTTTTTATTATATTTTCCTTGATCCCAAGATCCATTAATTCATTCATTCATTATCTTTATTTCCTCATATTTTTTTTTGCTTTTAGATAATTGTTCGGGAAGTAAGTGGTAGTAAATTTTCAATAATCAAGAGTATTCATTTCTTATTTATGATTACAAAGACTATAATGTCAATTTTTCCGCTGTATACAAACACTACTATGTCCTAAAACTTAATATAAAATCTGCATTTGGTTACATAATAAGAATAAATTTATTTCACCCCTTCCTAATTATTAAAATCTATCATTTTATTAATAATAATATCATGGTATATTATTATAGATATCAGTCAAACATTTTTTTATCAAATAATAGTTACTTATCTTAAGACAATTTAGGTAGCAATGAAAAAGGCTATGACTAGAGTAAATCCACTAAAATTAAAATTCTTCATTTTGAATTTCCATTGACAAATCAAAAGAAACTTTTTTGTTCAATCCGTAAGTCTACTGACGGGTTTGTTTTGATTTTATAAATTTTATCAATGTATTTTAATGTTTATATCAAATCGAGATAACGCTACCTATATAAGCGATTGACAACATTTAAGCTGTCCTTTTTATCTTACTATTGAAGCAAACAGGTTGTATGTAAGACCTGGTGAAATAAAATGAACTGATAGCAAACCATATAAAAAAATAACAAAAAAATCCAAATACAGCCGTAATTGCAGAGAAAAATCAAATATAATATGATAAAATGTTAGAAATGTGTTTTTTTTTCTAATTTAATTTTTTTTTTCATTTTTTGAATATTTGGAATAAAAAGGAAAACGAAATACATTTATTTGATACAGCACCTTTTAATTCTCGATGCGAAATGCTCATTTTATTTTAGCGTAATACAATCACGGTGATGCTATCAAAACGTTCAATTTATTTCATACAGCTAATATGTCAATCAAACATTGAAAATAAGAATAAAACGACAATAAAATTAATAAAACATTCAACAGATAAAATCCCCAAAATCTAAATCATACGTTACTCTAGGCTCAAGAATTCTAAGTAAATTGCATCATATTGTTACCCCCCCCCCCGCCCTTTTTTTCAATTTCCCTTAGCAACCAACATAAACAACAACAAGACAGTGTTTACACTGAAAGCATGTTCAAAATACGCAGTTATCTAATATCCTTGTGACCAACTAACCTGTATGAAAACCTGTACTTTCATGTTAAAACAGATAAACTTCATTTTGAACCTTGATTTCCACGCCGTTTGTCTGGTTCACAGTCGACAAAGATTAGCCGTCTAATTTTATACTCTTAAGCCACAAACGGGAACGGGTTGTCCCGAAAAGTAGAGCAATAATTGTGATTTTCTCCGAAAACACTCCTTTTCGTCCGTATAATTGACGTGAAAGGGGATATTTCGATTTATTACGTAATTTTCTTTATTACCGTGTTCAAAAGTATCAAACATACAAAACTAAGTAATTCCGAAGGAAACACGAGAAAATGTGTAACACAACACTTTGCAAAATTGCTAGAAGTGTAAATAAATCTCTTATTTGGACTCTAATCAAAATTTGACATTTAAACAGACGTCTCTTGTTAATTTCAGTGAGCAAAGGTATTTGAGAACTAAAAAGTTGTTGAAAGCCATAACTTTAAGAACACCAGTTGCATTCTTAGTTAATAGTATTACGAGTACGATTTTTTTTTATCTTTTTTGATATGATTGACTTTATTTCCAGAGATTTTTTTGCAACAAATACTAATATACTGGTGAAAAAATTCCAGCCCATCCTTTGACTAAATGTTGAACGAGATAATAAGCTTCAAAAATTACACCAAAAGGTAAACATAAGAATAAGGACACCAAAAAAAAAAGTAGTACCGCATACGTGACAGACTCTTCAAAAACCACAACAGACAGACAGACAGAGATGACGGTTGAATAGTTCCACAAATCATTATACTCACCATTTCAACAATTTTAGGGCCGCCAACCTTAATTAAAACAAAAATGTGGAATTTAGACAGATAGATTTTCTGTATTATCGTAATTTTTTATACTGATACTAAACTTGCTTTTATTTTCTTACCTCGTCATATTTTCCAGTTTGAGCCCAATCATCATAGTATTTCAATATGTCATCTGTGGAATATTCTCCCTTAAATAATGTGTCGTTTACTTCCAGGGCTTCCATTTCGTTAACCAAAGAATCTGAAATAAAGATATTTCAATTTTTAAACACGAGCTGAAGCATGTCCATAAAACATCAGCCAAGAACGAGTTCAACTCCGGTAAGTAAGATACACATATAAGCATAAAGAAATGAACCAAAATTTAAATTAAGATTAAAGTTTGATTACCAACAAACTAACAGGTTTGCTGTCTGACAACCGATTGGACTGATTCTCTTATTGAGGGAAAGAATTGTCCATCCTTACAAATAGATTATATGATTCAGAGTATGTTGTAGATATTAAAAAGCAGTTCCAATTTGATACATTCAATGCGAAATTCGTGAAACAAGACAAGTCTTGGACATGTCGTGATTTTTATTAACTTGTAGTTTCCTAACATATTAGCAGTCGAGCATGGCTGTAAATAGCCTTTGTGTCCATTTAAGTTATTTTTTCAGTCTTTGGGAAAACGGCACTAGTCGAAGGACACCGAGAACCAAACGCATTTTTTTGTTGGAAGTGAAAAAACATTTGCCCTTCCAAATGGCAGTTAGTTTAGTGCGGCTGTCTAGGTCCCTTACAACGAATTTTATCAAAACCTACAAAAATATCAAAATCTTCCAAAATTGCATTCAAAGGACAACTCGGCTCATTGGCTGAAATTTGTAAATTAAAGTATGAAAATTTATTTGAATTAATTTGGTTTTAACAATATATATATTTAAATTAAAACGTTTTTTTTTTTTGAGAATTTTTAATGCTCATGCAAAATTGGTATGATGGAGGAAATAAATTCACGGGAATGTGGCCATACTTTTTCATATTTATTACCTACATGATTCACAAAAGCAGCATTGAGGAATTAAGTCCATTTTTATTGTTGGATGAAATGTGAACCCGATAGTATGTCTAAAAGTACTGTTAAATTTTAAATCTTCAGACAACGTAAAATGCTCCCGAAAGTTACGTTTCTTGCATAAAATATCAGACGTTTTGCACTAAAGTCGAACGTCAAAATTCCCAGATATCGGAAACAATATCGAATTGCTATTCTATCGAGAATGTTCTGTACGATGTGAAGGGACCTACAGATTCCTGTGATCACATTCATGTTATGTGGAAATTCACGTCGCCTGTGCATTATTTCATTGGTTTTTTTTTTGGTTATTTCTTAGTTACAAAGATTCTGCTGATGGTTTCAGAATTTGATCACTTGTACCAACATATACTATTTATTCCAATAAATTCCAATTACTATTGCAACGTCCAATTTCATTGGTCAACGTCACGAACAACAACGTAGTTATTTTCTCGATAAACGCATTAATACGCTCCGAGGAAAATAGTGCAGTACATGGTGACGTCAGATTCAGTGAAAACATTGTTTTAATTTCAAAGGATTGGAATTATAAGAAATAACAGTAATTTTGGAGGTGTTTATCGATGTGTAAACGCGGCCTTTCACTCACAAACTTTACATAAAGTTCTTCGGACTTTATTTAGTTTGTGAGTGAGTTTTATTCCTATAAAACACGTTTATAATATTTCAGTTTCAGTACTAGTTACCAGCAAAATTATACAGAACAGGGTGTTACAAATATGATAAATCGACCATAAATTGCTGTAATGGCCTTTCTTAGTTATACACATGTCAACAGCTACAAAGATCTTCCATTGTGGCTGTTACGTAATCGTTTTAACCTATTTTCTACTTGTGAGCATTCTGTTTCAAGTAGTTTAAGTTTAATAGTTTAATGCTTCCTGCATACATCGTATCTCTGATTTGCAAAGGCAGTTCTCGTAGTGTTTTGTAGTTTCTTATAAAAATTGTATTTGATGTCACAAAAACAATTTGCAGATTGTGGCATGTAATTGTAATTTCAGCCATTGTATATGTTTTCTGTTATCCCGTTTTACATTTGTTGATTTTTTTAATTCAGGTATCACAATGGATGGCATTAAAAGTCATCATTTTAGATACCATTGTCGGGCTACTAACTCAATTAATGTGTTTCTTTGATCTCACCTAAAAAGTAAAAAAATCAGACAAAAATCCGTCTGTCTGTTCACTGTCTGTGCATCACAGAATTTTCAAGTTGCCACACCATACATCTTTGATCAAACTGCAAGTTTGCTGACCACCGTGACTAATTGTTCATTTTGCACAGTCAGAATGCTGGGTCCATATTCATCACACAATATGACACCTTGACTTATAATTATCTGAAATTAAGATTTTATGCTCCGTTTCTCCTCCTGCTACAATAACTTTTTTGTTACCGGAGAAAGGCCAGGTTAATCTTTGAAATTGTCAAAAGTAAGAATTGGTGTCATTACTCATTCAACTGTGACCAAGCATCGATCAATCTTCACAAGATTATTAACCATCAAGTCTTATTGTGCATATTGCTTTTGTAATATCATACTCCTTTTCAGTTCAGAAAAAAAATAAAAATAAAAACGAAGTTTATGGGTAATACTTTTCCATTGTGTTTTCCTATTTTATTTGTCTGTCTCATAAGAGTTTTGACCAAAATGCATAGTTGTGCATACTTTTTTCGGAATACTTGTCCGAATGTTCACGATAGTATGGCTTTTAGGAGTAAAAATGTTATTATATTTTTGTAAGGTACAGTAAAAATAATTTGCTAATCAGATACTTTAGGGTTGATGCTTTAATATTCTTTTTCCGATGTAACTTTCCATGACGTTTTGAAAAAAAAATCCACTTAACTTGGTACTTCTGCAATCATACATAGATTTAATTGGCAAATTATAAATGTATACTATGTTTTTATTCAGGGAAGAGAATAATCATTGCTGCATATTACCAAGAACTGGATCTAGACTGTAATGTCAAGATGAGCTTAGGGAATTTTGTGCATATATGGATAAATCATGCACTGTTTGCCTTTTTTGCTACTGTATTGGAGAATCGATAGATTAGCACGCGTAAGTATTATGGAAATTTGCTACAGTTGACTATATCACTAGCCATCTTCGCTAGCCAAGGTTTACGATCCGGCCTCATCTCTTCTTTGAAGAGAGGGGAACCGGATCGTAACGATTGGCTAGCGAAGATGATAACTATCCTGTATGCCAGAGAATAATTACCTGTACAAAATGTTAATACAGGTGATCATAATATTGTCTTTTTTACGCTTTTAATGAGGACTTTATCTCACCTTGGTTTGTCACATTTTATACCCGAAAAGAGGAGAACGGGTACTCTGGTATGTGGATTACTTTTCCCCTGTTTTTTCTTTCTTTTTTTGCAGGACGTCAAAATAGTCTAGTTGACACTTGAGGGGAGTTGACTGAAGTCCTAGTATTTCATCTTTTTAATCATAAACTTTTGTTTAGCAATGTTTAATGATTTTTTCAATCTGTGTATTTGACTCTCCCTATTTATGTTTTAAAAATGTGTAGCCCATCAAAATCAATATTTGATGATTCCTGATTATTGCCAAAATGCCACTACAATTATAAAAAAAATCCACTATTGCTGTCATTAAACATTCTCCCAAAATATAAAAAAATGACTAATTATTTGTTCCTTATGACAGAATTGCTCATTTTACAAAAATTTAAGTGTTCAGTAATTTTTATATGCTTCAAGATTCTGCAGTCATAGAAGAATCTAAAGCAGGCAACAAGTATTTTCAAAATGCAAAACATAATTCTGAACTGAATTATTTTAATGATGAAGTACTACTATGTTATTTGTGAAATTGTCTATAATATATCAAATGAATCACTAAATTAGTTTATTTTATTTTCACAGCATATGATTTCACAGGTTATTTAGAAGATATTCAGTTATTGAATACACACCATTGATTAGGTATGTTTATGCAAACAAGCTAATTAAGTCCTCCGCAGATCAGATACCAGCATATTTTACAAAAATAAATACCAAGAAAATACAAAACATGTCCAAGTTCACACAGCTATGCAAATATTGTTATTTCATGCGTACAAAACAACAGAATACCGAAGTTACTGTAAATTTAGTTTCTGCATATGGCCATTTAGACAACTTATATCACTTCAGTGCACATTGAATCTTAACGTTCTGAAGACTATAAATTCAAAGATATTTAAAACCTCATAGAGAGCAAATAACCAAATACAGTGAACTTGATTTAAGAGGTCACCTTCGGGAAGGAGTCAACTTAGCCTTTTAAGAAAGCTGGCCTTTTGAATCAGGTTCATTTAATATGAAATACATGTATACTATGAAGAGAACTATAAAAGATGACCTATAAAATCAGGTGGCTGCTTATTCAAGGTGACCACCAAGGCAGGATTGACTCTATGATCTCAATAGATAGCCAGAATCATCTAAGGACGGAGCTTTGCAACGAAATTTACGAAAATATAGGTATTGGAAGTTTCCAAATAAGATTGGCTTTAGGTCAGCGCCGAAATACTGAGTACTGGGATGGTGAATACCCTCGGGGAATAACAGTCCAATAGCAATGGCATCAACCCAGTGGTAACAAACCACATAATACTGAAGTTACAAAAGTTCAATCCCAGGGAGTCCTAGGTATTAAATCTAGAGTTCTGCTTTTGTTGCCGTTCTGCTTCAATAAAATATATACAATGGTGTAACTAAAAATACAAACACCCTTTCCAACATGACCAATTGCCGGAATTTGCAGACGTTTTGATTTCTGATTTCTGCAAATGGTCGTTTTGACTAATAATTTCCATTCAGTGCAGATAAAATGAAAACATATGGAAGACAGAAATTAAAACAAGTTTTTAGCTAGAAGAGTACAAGTAACTGGAGAATTGGTTCTAAAGAGAACATATCTCATAAATTGGAAACATGGATATATGGGCACAAGTGAAATTTCTTCCACTGTCAGTCAATTGAAGTTGGCGTATTCGCGTTACAATTTGCTGAACAGTACTACACTACGAAAATATTAGTTAAAATATATCTTACTACTGTACATAAATGAAACACGTCACTTCAATAGTTTTAATTTAAATAGTTAAGGATATTTGCTACACGGAACAAGAATAAAGTTTTGCACAATGAACCGGACTTTCATAAGTGCAGACTCACGTGTCGGAGAAAAAATTGCAGTCGTTACCTGTAATTTACCGAAATGAAATAACAATATTACGACAAATTGGTAATTAAGCATTATTCATGAAGAAATACTTGAACGTCTGTACTGTTGCTTATTTTCATATATTACTTGCGTAATAAATTAAAAAGCTGAATATATTTTCCAAAACGGTAACAAAATAGATTTTTACAAATTTCCAGATAGTCTGTATGATTTTTACAAGTTATTTGTTCATATGGGGGGTACTTCTCCAATTTCACGGAAATGGTCATCCCAGTACCAAAATTTACGACAAAAAGGGCGACTTCAATTTCAAAATTATCAATTTCCTTAACATTGACAGTAATATTTCAACTTGTGCCTACGGAGTGCATGGTTTAAAGTAGATTTTTTACTCGAGAGCTAGCAAAACTATGCAGACTCTTCCATTAGGCATAGTTATCTCCGTGACCGTCTTATTAATCAGGCTTTCTTAGTACTTGGTAAAACGTTTCTTTTCATTGCCTACGACCTTTCAATGGCATTTGCTGTTGAGTTGCAAACGGACACTATCGTAATTAAAGGGGAGATTTGTCGAGCTATTAAGGGAGTATGAGTGTCAGAAATTTTGTAATTAGCACTAAAATTCTGATCTTTTGTTTTGAAGAGCACTGCTAAGGGAAAAACTTGAGCAAAAAATTTTGAAAATCCATGACGGAATTTTTGAGATATAAGACGTCAAAATTTTGGCGGGAAACAGTTCTCTCTAGAGTTTTGCTTTAATTTGCATGAGATGAATTTTAATATAAGAAAATATAATTGGAAGTTGTTAAAATTTTATACACTATCTATTTTTTACATTTTAAAGTGACCTATGACCAAGAAAATATGATCCATGTGCAAAAAATTTTAACACTGTTTGAATGGATAAAACCCGAGGATATCGAATGCTTCTGAAAATCTGAGGCTCGTNATCCATGAAGGAATTTTTGAGATATAAGACGTCAAAATTTTGGCGGGAAACAGTTCTCTCTAGAGTTTTGCTTTAATTTGCATGAGATGAATTTTAATATAAGAAAATATAATTGGAAGTTGTTATAATTTTATACACTATCTATTTTATACATTTTAAAGTGACCTATGACCAAGAAAATATGATCCATGTGCAAAAAATTTTAACACTGTTTGAATGGATAAAACCCGAGGATATTCAATGCTTCTGAACATCTGAGGCTCGTACTCCCTTAAATCATTCTTTGAAAATACTTGTACCAAGTCTGGACCATTGCTGTTGATGATTTTCCGGTGGTTTTGCACCTGTGTTCTCTTTAGGTTTTTGGAGTTTGGCTCTTGACAATTATGTACGGAAATTTTGTTATTGCCCTCATTTTCCATAAGATGTTGATGACATTGCACCCGGTTTCCATCTTTGCTTGTAACAATTGAAAGCTGAAGTAGACAAACCTGGAATCCATTGCGAATTCATTGCGATAATTAATTCTGCTACAATCATTAAACAACACCAAGCCTGTCAATCGTCTTGGCAAAATTTAGACAAGATAAAGACTGACCACAAAGAAAATACTGAACATATATGAATATTTTTAATCTAGTGAATTATATTATAGAAGTCGGCAAGTTACAAATATAAAATCGTCTAAATGTTGAATCAAACAAGAGAAAATATAGAATTGACAATAAATATTAACAAAATATATCAACTAATATAATAACACAAAGAGGGTAAAGAGACTTCAAAAAAACAATACCAATAACAGAGAATAATATGATGGCCGACGATAGAATAAGTCATGAAATAAATACCGAGGCTACTGGGAATTTAAATTCTGTATATGCGCATTTCGACAACTTATGTCTCTTCAGTGCAGATACAATCTAAACGTTTCGAAGACCATAAACTCAAAGATGTTTAAAAACTGATAGAGAACAAATAACCAATATGATCTAAATGTAAAGCCAGAATCAGCTAAGGACAGAGCTTTGCATGAGGGAGATACTCCTTAGTTTTTAACGAAATTTACAAAAATTTAGATATTGTAAGGTTCCAAATAGAATCAGTTTTTCGGGTCAGCACCGAAGTACTGACTACTGGGCTGGTGAATACCCTCGGAGACTAACAGTCCACCAGTAGTGGCATCGACCCAGTGGTAACAATTAAATAAATACCGAGGCTACTGGGAATTTAAATGTCTTTCAACAATTATTTTTAGAATAAAACCATTTGCCAATTTTAATATCTAAATGTTCATACCATTCGATATATATGAAATGTGAAATCAGTATTTATAGAACAATCGCTTGTATATTTCCTTTTTAATTGAAGGACCTGCATAGAGACCTCATGTCCCGAGAATCAAGTAATCATTAAATATTGCATTTGCTAAAATTGAATTCATTATAATTTTGAATTTTACAATAAAAACAGCGATACTACAAGTATTAATGCAATAATTAAAATAAAAATCACTATTTGACCAAATCTTTTTAGCTAACATTTAAGACTTGAAACAAATTATTCGTTAAGGGAAACCACATTTTTCATTCCATTTGTAATCTTTCCACATTTTTGATTCTCTATTATTTCGTTGGTAAGAAATGAAATTATCATAGAAAGGCAATCATACCATCGGTGAGACGATTCTTATCAAAATGAATGGATTATTTTTAAAAAACAAAAAATCGGTCAAGTGTTTGATATTTTGCAAAGTGGAAAAAAGACAGCAAACAATTCATATAAAGCCCAAAGGTTCCAGTTTGATACTGTTTAAAATTGGAAACCACACAGAAACCTAACAGAGGAATATTGGGGAAGATATCTGAATATAGTTAGAAGACAGAAAAATTAACAGAAGTTGATTGAGTGGAAATAAACAATGAAAGGATATGGAGTAAATACTCATGAGACGTCCCTCCAAATACTCTACAAAATGGGTAGAAAGTCCTAGAATTAAGGAAACAAAACTGCAGTTGAAAAATAAATCGCACAATGAGATGTAATTTTATTATATTATATAATGAAATTAGAAATAAGCAACGTAAGCTACATTTGTAAAAAAAAAATAAACTAAAAATAAATCAATAAAGAAAATAACTAAGTTTTGTTTAATTTATTATGAATCAATCGTCATATTCCACAAAGATATTTTCTTCATTCATTTCCATTTTAAGATAAAAAAAAAGAAATATGACAACTTCTCATAAAGTAATACAATCTATTTTCATTTATTTTTGTTCATATCAATTTTTATTTCAAAGTTTAAACGATCTCCTAATTCTTACCAGACATTTTTGACAAAGCTCTAGATCTTCTCTTTGTAAAGGGCAAGTTATGAAATTTGAATTATCCGTTTATACATTTATATACATGTAATCAGCTGACCTATTAAAACTAGTTGAAACCAGAAAAATATACTCGATAACTCTGTGTTCCCCCTTTTCAAACTCTTCTGATTGTTTTTATCAAAAGAAATATGTAATACCTCTAACCTATTATTATGCTTTTAGCTGTTTTTCTTGAGAAGACAAATTAATTGTTTTCTCTACAAATATTAAAGTTTGTTTATTTGAATAGTGTAAATGATCGGTCCCATTTTTTATCAGTAGATGTCGCAAATATGAAATCTATTTTCAATCAAATACAGTAGGGAGTGTTGTTGAGATATTGGAAAATATTAACATTATAAAAGTTTTACCATCTTCTAAGATACCAAAATCTATTTTTTCTTTAATTGTTGGCCGTTAGTGGCGTAGTTTACATTTCACCTTGACCACCAGCTATTTACAATCCAAATTTCGCAACAATTACGTGTCATCAAAGTGGTGACAATAAATTCATATCTTTATCATTTTTTGTTGCATTTAGACTCCGATTAATTTCAAGTATCATTATTTTATGTCTTGGAAGACGAATTTATTAATTAAAAATCTGTCCTTTTTTCACTGGGAAAATGACCAAGTATGATAGGCAAACATATGCATTCTGAAAAAAAACCCGCAAACTTGTATCCCTATTTTAATGCAATATGAATTTTTAATAGGAGACCGGTCCAAATACAATAGTATAATAATTTGTTAATATGGTAAGTTTATTTATAAATACTCTACCTTATAACTACCTAGTTGAGTTTTGAACTGTTAAATAGATAGAAAATAGAATAGATAACGCTGAATGTCAATACTTTTGAAAATTGCGACGTAATATTATGTATGTAAATGTAATCTCATAATCACATTTTGTTTTTTGTTTAATATTGTTTCCTTCTTTACTGTATTATTAACAATTTCTTTTACTACTAATCAATATATAATTTAGTAACCATTCGTTTGTTGTTATTACCTTAATTAATGTCATATATAATCTTTTGACTTTTTTCTGTTTGTGTTTTCTTGTGCAGCGGACAACAGTCTCTCTCATTCCCATAAAACTTTTCTTTTGTAATAAGAAGTCGATATATAGCTGTAAGTTGTCTTTAAGTTACTATCTGATTTTTTTACGCATTTAGAATCTATGGTGAAAACTAGTGGTAAATATGGTCCACTATGGAAAATAGCAGGCGATAAATTTTCTGTGTAAAATCGATATCATAAAAGTATCGTGTCAAAGAAGGCAATGATTCAAACTGGTTCCGGAACAAGTTCCAGTACTGTGTTGTTCTCACCATTGATATTATAATTCATATTCACCTCAGTCAATAAGCTTTACAAGATATGAGGTAAGTAGCGTCATTGAACCCTGGACATTTTTCCCGAGCGATTCGCAAAATAAGTATTAATATTGTATAAATTGCGTCATGAATGTTACATCATACACTGTTAGCGATGACGTTGTCTGTCTCCTGTAAAAGCAGCTGATTCGTTACGCTAGAGCTAGCACAAATTATACAGACTTTCTCATTAGACATGGTTATCTCCGTGACCGCCTTATCAATCAAGGCTTCAAAAAATGCCTTACGATCATTCAAAAATTTCTTTCATAGATATCAGTCCCTTGTGGAAAAATTAATTTTAAGTTTCGGTCCGAACTCTAATTAAAGAATCTCTCTTTACTTATACTGGGATGATCATTTCTTTTAACTGTCTCCAATGGCAATTGCTGTTGAGCTGCTACCGAACACTACTGCAATGGAAGGGGAGGTTTGGCTAGCCATAAAACCGGTTTAACCCACCATTTCTTTAGAAATGCCTGTACCAAGTCAGGATCATTGCGGTCGACGATTTTGCCGGCCGTTTCCATCTAATTTGTCTTTTTGTCTTTAAGACTTCGGCTCTAGACTACTCTGTTCGGTAATTTTAATATTACCCCCCTGACAATGTTGAACTGTGTCAGGCTGACAATAATAAAAAGGTTCACATAAAACTGTCTTTAACAGGTAAATGTCCAATTCAACGATGCGGCACCAAGTCCGGCTATCCAGAGTTCCTATCGTTGTTTGCTTTTGTCTTTTATCAATGTTTTTTCTTGTGTACTTTCCAGGTGAATTGTGACATGTAATTGTGATTTTTGGCCATTGTTGGTGTTGCCTGTTATCTTTTCATCCCATTTGCGATTTATTTGAAGTCACTCTTGTAACTTTCTTATTCTAAAAAGTCTTCACGGAACGGCAGGTTTTGCATTTAGTCAGTTTTATCGTTTTGTTGTTGAAGAAATGGATATAGTTTCTTACACTCGAACAAAATCAAAGATCCGGGTATCTTCCAACTATGTGAAGAAATTCTACGTCTATAACCTTCGTTCCCTGATGCATAAAATGAACTGCTGTATGAATCTTGAATCTTATTTTGTTATAACAAATTATAATTGATCATATTTATTGTAAACAGAATAACCTGGTAATTATATAGAAAACTCGTAAGCTGGGCCTTAAGAGTATTTGTTAACAGCGATTGCAATATATGTTGTTGATTAAAAAAGACAGAATGTAATTCGTAATGAACCTGACTTGGTACATGCATTTCAAATGACTTGATTGGTTAAACGGGTTTTAAAGCGCGTAAAACGTACCTCCCTTTTCAATTGCGGTAGCATCAACTTGAGTCATCGCTATTGAAAAGTCGTTGACAATGAAAAGAAATGTTCGCCCAAGTACTAAATTAAAAGGAATCTTGAATCACATTACAGACCGGAAACATACACTTCACATTCCATTAAGAGAAGCTAGAATTTGTCTTACTCTCATTGCTTTTGGAACTTAATAATTTCGATATTGAAGTCGTCCCTTTTGTCGTTTAGGTTATACTAAGTTAACCATTTTCGTCAAATTTGTGATCCAAGTCCCAATAGATTTAGTAGTTTCTGTTGCTTACTTTTCTCTTATTCTGACGGATATATTGATGGGATCAAATTAGCAAAATATGCGATATTAATGGAAAGAACGTCATCAGTGTATCTATAAGTGAGATTGAAGGATATGGCATCTTTTATTTTATGAGCCTATAAGGTTCCTGAAGAAATTCAGCCTCGTAACTGTGTAAGGAGTACGATTCGTGCAAACGAAAATAGCAATAACTAAAGATGTACTAGATGTTGATATCATAGTCAACGGAAATTATGTCCTTAGCTAGCTGTCAGTAACTGTGAGCATTTCTCCGGACAGTACTCGTGTGTATTGTCTTCATGTTTTATGTACTTCATTATAAGGGTACTCGTCTTGATAAGTAGAACGTTTTTCTAGTTTGATTTTTACTGTGAGTCTTTTTGTGTATTTATTTTTTAGCCATTCACCACACATAGGAGGAGGGTTTTGATCCAAGAAAACGAGTTTAACCCCACCGCATTTGTTGCGCATGTCCCAAGTCAGGAATATGTTGGTCAATGGCTTGTCCTCGTCTTCTTATGGAATTTTAGTTTCTTGATATTCGGGTTATTGGATGTGGTTTGTTTCCATTGATTTATTCACTTTTTTTTACCTTTTTGGGGCCATTTAGGGCTTGCTATATGGTGTGAGGTTCCTCACTGTGTTGAAGACCGTACGGTGACCCCTAGATGCTTTGTCTTGGGTCGTTTTAACCTGGATATGGGATGTTGTCTCCTTGACATTTACCCCATTTCCTTTCTTTTTCATAGGTGTAAGTCGAAAGAAAATTTTGCTGGAAGCAAAAGTGTATTTTTCTTAAAACAACGTACAGTACAGCCATAGTGGATTTGGTGATAATATCATATGAAAACAAAGCAACAACACCATCATTCCTGACGTACTGGATCTAAAAAGATAAAGGAATCTTGAGAATAATACAACAAAGCAATAGACTGGAGTAAAGAGTTCACGCACTTAAAAATGCATTTTTGTTAAACATACCCGGTTCTTTATCAAAACACAATTAAAAAGTAAATATGCAGTCAAACAAAAACTATTTACAAAGACTTCTTAAAGTTCTATTCAATTTATTTGAAGTAAAGCGATCTCCGTAGTCTCCAGTCTCAAGTATGCGCCATTTTATTGCTATCATCGTTGCTATTTGTATCTTTGCGCCATTCATTGAAAGGGATGTTGAATATAATATTTTTGATAAAAATGTCATATTATCAATAAATTGAGTTATCTTAGTCATGAAAATGCAAAAACCATTTCGCTAGACAATGATGCAGGTGTTAATTTCATCAACATCTGGTTGCACTATTGCTAGAAATTGACACGAAAAATTTACATGATTGACCAATCGCCAACTGAGATCAAATTTTCACACATGTTGATTATTATTTCGATAACCAATCTTTCAGGAGGTGTTTAAATTTGCTAGGAATTAGAGAAAAGACAATAACTTACTACTCTGTTCGATAATTTTAGCATGCAGCATCAAACAGAGATAAGCTATCTGAATAAGTATTAATCGGTTGAGTAACGATCATAGCAAGACAAATCTGGTATCTGAAGTTGATTAATTATGACACAATCGATTTGGTTGCATACGATCGTTACAATTGTTACTTTGATATTGATGAAAGATTTGAGGAAGTTTTCAGCTATGACACGATCGTTGTCGAATCTCAGACCGAGGCAAGAGTTGACCATGTTTATCATCCTTGAAACAATTGCATTAGTTATGCTCCTTAATTGGAAAAGGACGAAAAAGTTGGATCGGTTTATTTATTTGACACCTTTGCATCAAGTGGATAATAACATAACTTGTGGTATTGAACAAAGAAAAAAAAATTACTAAATTAAAAACGTCACGGTCGTTTCAATCGTAAATAACTGTAACGATGGAAATTTGTGAAATGATTCAAGAGTCGACTGAAACTGTCGACTGAATAAGATCATAACATGCGGGTTGAAAAAGAGAATGAAAGTGGTTTCGGTAGATCAACTCTGACACAATCCTGATGATTAGATACAATTTTTACCATCCTAATTGTAGTTTAACAGAGATAAAATAGTTGACTAAGGTCAAAACGCACAATCTTGGCAAGTCGGAAAGTGATTAGAGAGTTGATTGAGACGTATGACAAAAACCTTTGCATTGAAAAGAATGATAAACTTGGAAAGTGGTTAAAGACTTCACTGAGATGTTGGACAGAAACTTATAAATTGATTACGATCCTTATGATGGTAACTTGGAAAGTGATTAAATAGTTGAGTTAGACGTATGACACAAACCTATCGATGAATGAAATCGGTACGGCTGTTACTGGATTAATTGAGACGTACGACACAATCATATCGATTGTGTGCGATCGTTACTTTGAAAATGATATTTGTATATTTACTATGAGATGATCAAACTGAGAGATGTGATCATTAACATTGAAAATGACAAAAGAGATGCTTATCGACTTTGACAAAATGGTATAAATTTAATCGAGTGTCGTTATTTGGAATAAGATTAATTGGGTTTCTTTCGGAGCATAGTGAAATATTTCGCTATTTATTACAATTGTTTGTTATAAAATGATTATATTTACACTACATTTTCCGCAATTTTAGATTTATTCAAAACAATCGCTTACGTGTACATGGTGTATGCAATGAAGAAATTACTTTTTCAAAGTCCCTTAAATCAATTGTCAAATTTTGTGTCTCGACAAGGATGGTGTACTCGTCAATAAGCAGGAATAGCAAGGACCTGGGGGTAACTTCCTATTTATTGAAATACGGGGACGTGCAGCAAATTTGGGTGCTTATTTTACAAATTTTAGTTTTTATTTGATGCTCATTTTCCCCCTTTCAGATTTATTTGGGTCTAATTTCTACACATCTGGTATTAATTTGGGTTGTCTTTCTAATTTCATATTGGCGAAATATTGCTAGTAGATTTATCAAAAAAATATCAATTTATTGTGAATTGACAAATTTTATATGCCAAATTTAAGAATTGCCCCTTTCTCTTCTAATCATACAATACATTTAAGCTATAAATTAGTATTTTTTGGTAGTCATACGTTAGGGCAGTATTTATTCGGGTATGGATTTCTATCATAATCTAGTATTGATTCGGATACATTTTTGGACCCCCAGCCGCACGTCCCCATACAAAACATATGAGATCGGCAAGGATCGGGTTGACTTTTTCCTTTTTTATTTCCGTCGGGATAAACGTATATTGTTTATTATTTCTTTCCAGTTCTTTTGGGCGTTGAATGACTTTTTGCTGTAACCAAAATTGTCATCAAGGTGGAACAGCTGGTGATCTCTCCACTAAGAAGTTATGTTAGACTACAGGTTTGACGGCAACATGTTGAAAACATTTATGTAAGCGACTGGTGACCATTTTATATTCCTTTGTTTATTTATTTATTTATTTGTTATTGTTATCTGCGGAACGTATTGAATTACTTGTTTGTATGAATCTATGAATATATGATAGTGATATGAGATGACAGGTACCTGCTGTTCATTCAAACCACAATTAAAAAAAAATACAGATGATATATTTTTGGTTTTATCTATACTTTTATAGAAGCTGCGATGTAAAGCGTCTGTTGTTAGTAGTGTCAGTCGATTTGTTTAATTTTTCGTGGAGTATTATCCACAGGCCTAAAAAAATTGTTTACTATCAAATATGAATCTCAGAGAAAGAAAAAACACGTTACTTAGCAATGATATCGGGCGACGGATTTAATGTTTTCCTGTAGTGTAGAATAAAAAGTAATTTGTGTCGACGGATGACAGTTAATTTGCCGCATTCAGGTTAAATGGAAGAAGTGAAGTGTAAGCAATAACTGACTTTGTTATATCCACCGAACTGTGAAGTAAGACAATAGATGAGAAAGTGTTGTTTCAAATCGTCACCGTGTATGATTTCAGCCTAGGCGTGCCACTATGACACCAAATACCAAATAGCACTATGACACCAAACTAGCGAAACAATGTATGCGACTTTGGTAAAGATAAAAATCAACTTCGGGAAACCGAAAATTAAATTATATATATATATAGCTGAAAGTAAACAAATAATCATTAGTACTTAAACAGTATTAGCTAAGGATATAACTTTCTTCTTCCTGTTTTTTTTTCTTAATAAAATTTCTAAATTTCATAAAATGTAACTTTTCAAATAATCGATGTGAAGAAAGGCACCAACTATTTTTACGAATAGACTTGTTCAGAACTGTTCATATGGTTCATTTTTTAATATTTCGTTTCTATGATTAAGTATGCACTTTCATGAATGTTAGTATGTTCTAAGCTGCTAAATACGAAATGGCCTCATGCAGCTTAACGATCGACAGATGTACTAACAACATTCGGTAAGAAAATATTGTTCTCGGGCATGTTTACATGTTCTGCAAAAGACAATAGTAAACAAAAGCAGTAGAATACCAAAGGATTGGAAATTACATAAATCCAAAGACATGGACAAAACGAGAACACAGAAAAAAATGACGTTAGAAAGCTACAAAACGAGAACACAGAAATTAATGACGTTAGACAGCTACAAAACACATAAATAAAAGCACAACATTCAAAGTGAGGCCACTTGCATTTAATTGAATGAAGTCTAGTTATTTAACATATTAAAAGAAGTCTTAATTTACCTTGCAGTTTATAGAAATTTACTGTTTTTATCAAAATTCAAACCCCTTAAAAATACTAAGGCTTCATTCCTTGTATGGCACTCGGTAGATGTCCTTGTTACTGTATTTGGCATACTATTTTGATGCTATTTGGTTATGAGTACTTCTCTTTTGGCTTCTTTTGAATTATGGCTTTCCATATCATTTGATTTTGATGCTGCTGATGAGAGGTTACTCCTTAAAAAACACGTGTACAGCATAACGAAATTTACTGTTTTTTCTGCAACTTCGGTATTTTTTGTATTTTTTATCCTTTGACAAATTCCTGCGTATGCAATACGGCAAAAGATAACGATGAGTTTTGCATTGGTCGATGTTGATTTTATTTGATTGAATCGCCTTGCACGAAGCGAACTGATTCCTTTAAACGGGTAGATACGATCAATATAGAATTGTAATAGCAGCAAAATAATTACTTCTTACAAAGAAAAATGTATTAGTGTAAATAACTAAATGCCTTTTATGATTGAAATTTTTTTTGTGCAGTTGCCTATTTGGTCAATTTATTTCTCACTTTTGAGACACAGCAGTTCCTATTTTTAGCGGTGTGAGATTTCCTTGTCTTACACTAGTGCAAGACAAAAAATTCACGTGCAGTTTACCGGCAAATATCGTGTTTGCACATTAGGGTCTTTTACTCTACGTTCTGTCCTCATTAGTGGTCAAAAGTGTATTTAATCTACGTACTATAAAATTGTAATGTCATTTGAAGTAAAATTTCACAGGAAGATACGAGAAAATCGTCTTATAAAATATGGCGCGCTCGGGTTTACATTCCTGATTTTATGACGTTGCAAAAAGGGACGTAACTCCTTGTGTAAACAGACGAAAAGGGGGTGACATTTTTGTGTGGATTTTAGTATATTTTAGGGTAAATACAGTAAAATAAAATCAAACACCAGTAGAAGTGCGAGACAGGAGAATCTCAGACACCCTCGAGTAAGATTTCAATCGTCTCGGACTCAGCAAGCTTCGTCCGAGACTGGAAATCTTACCCTTGGGTGTCTGAGATTCTCCTGTCTCGCACTTGCCCTGGTGTTAGATTCTTAATACAAATGAAATCAACGTATTTGAAACACAATTAAAAGTTTTCTGCTCCTGAAAAAAAACAGGTCAGTTTATATCAAAGAACTATGCCCCCTAAAAGGTTTATCAACATTTCCTTGTTCATTGGCTTGCAGCAAAAATAATCTAGTTTTCAAAAAACTGATATTTTTTTCATCAAAGTTTCCTCATTCAGAAAAGATTTGTTTCACAAAAGTGAAATAATCCCCATCGAGCAACTGTTCTAACACTTATTTTTCCATCAATTTAACCAACGCATTCACCTGTATTAAAGAGTAAGTTATTAAATACTGTGAAAAACTCTGGTGTAAATTACTTTTGGAGTGTAAAAAATTCCATTGCATATTTAGATAAATTAAAATCAATAAAAAGACCTGTTTCGTCTGTTGACAGTTATGATTTTTCTACACTTTATACAACCCTTCCACATAAATTGATTAAATCACAATGGGAAAACTTAGTAGATGTTCTTTCAAATTTTCTGGTCTCCATTGTATTTGTGGTAATGAAAAAGCAAGGATTCTTCTCTAATATCAACTACACAAATTATTGTTCCTGGACTTGCGACGACATGATTAAGGCACTGAATCTTCTCCTAGACAATATTTTTGTTCGCTTTTGCAACATCGTTTATCAACAGGTCATTGGAATTCCCATGGATACAAACTGTGCACCTCTCATCGAAGATCTTTTTTTCTGTTCTGTTAGGAACGGGACTTTATGAAACCAGAGGCTCCCAGGAGCCTGTATTGCTAACCTTTCTTTCAGTTGCCACAATCAAGGTAACATTGTAAGTTATGCAGTTGATCTTCAGTCTCTCAAACTTTCGTAGCTCGAACATCACCAATGTCTTGAACTGTATTTAAAGTCTGATCATGTTTTACTATTTTTCTTTGTTGGGCTTTTTTGTCAAAGAGCGTTCTTTCTAGGACAATGTTAAATTTTCCCGACTTTTTGGCGACCATTTTGAAAATGGCGGTCAACGAACAATTTTAACATCAGTTTTGATGTTGCGACATCAATACCTATTTGGAAACCAAATTTCACTGAAATCTGACAATGTTGAATTTTCCCGCCTTTTTTTGGTGGCCATTTTGAAAATGTTGGTCAACATACAATTTTTAACATCAGTTTTGAAGTTTCGACATCAATACCTATTTGGAAACCAAATTTCATTGAAATCAGACAATGTTGAATTTTCCCGCCTTTTTTGGTGGCCATTTTAAAAATGGCAGTCAACGAACAATTTTCAACACCGGTTTTGAAGTCGCAACATCAATATCAATTTGGAAACCAAATTTAATTAAAATCGGACAATGTTGGATTTTCCCGCCTTTTTTAGCAGCCATTTTGAAAATGGCGGTCAACGAACTATTTTTAACACCAGTTTTGAAGTCGCCACAGCATGGATAACATTTCATCATCTTACACTTCACCTTCATCTTCTATAGTTTTGGAAATAAAAGACGAAATATACGAAAATTTTTAACACTTCGGTGAAAAAAGGGCAATAACTTCTACAAGGGCTTATGGATTTTCCTCAAAATTTCAGGGTGGGTAGATCTTGATATGCTGAATTTTTTGCAATTTACACTTGACCTCTATCTGTTACACGTTTTGAAATAAAAAACAAAAAATACAAAAATTTTGAAAATTTTACGGAAAAAGGTCTATAACTCCGAGATGTGTTTCAGATTTTCTTCAAAATTGAATAGTGGGTAGATCTCATCATGCTGATCAGTTTTAGCCCGTCAGATTTTTTATGTCTGTAACGATTTTCGAGTTGTAAGCCAAAAACTGCAATTTACCCCTTTGTTCTATTTTTAGCAATGGCGGCCATGTTGTTTCAACAGTCGACTTATCGAACATAATTTTGAAAAGCCATACCCTGGTGATGATTTCAGTCATGTTTGGTTACATTTGGCCCAGCGGTTTCAGAGGAGAAGGTTTTTGAAATTGTTGACGGACGGACAGACAGACGACGGACGCATACTGATGGTAAAAGCTTACATGGCCTTTTAGGCCAGGTGAGCTAAAAACTACAAAATGGAACCGTACAAAACAGTGATCAACTTATTTCAATTTTTAATGAAAACAGTAGGTATATCAACGATATCCTTAGTATTGACAATCCCAAATCTTTAGGCTATGTCGGCCCCATTTTCCCACAAGAACTGAAACTTAATAAAGCAAACAATGATTGTAAATACTTCCCATTTCTAGATCTTACTATCATCGTTGACTCCGGTACAATTAGAACTTAAATTTATAATAAAAGGGATGATTTTGATTTCACTATTACTAATTTCCCTTTTCTTCACGGCGACGTTCCTGTAACTCCATTATACGGGGTGTATATATCTCAATTAGTACGATTCGCAGGCGTCTGTTCTACTCTTGACGACTTTAATGAACGTAACCTTACTATCACATCCAAATTTTTACAACAAGGTTACAGATTTCATAAATTGTTGAACACTTTTAAGAAGTTTTATAGAAGATATGAACATTTGATATCTAAATATGATGTTACTCGCAAACAGCTGATTAGTATGGGCATTTCGCACCCTCGTTTTTACATAAATGTTAAAAAATGTCAAAAACTGATTAAAAAAAAAATCCAGAAAACTGGGACGTAACTTACATTTTTTACTTAATAGGGATATTGACAGGATATTCTTCATGATCCCGTTAAATTTTGCTTTGGGATCCAATGACCTGAAGATTTTAAAGGTATACTGGCCTCTCACTGATACTGCCTATTCTGTAAACGTATCAATTTTTGCGGTGTACTAATTTTCGCTATTTTCGCGTTTGCTTCTGGAACGCGAAAAACAGTACCGTGAAAATTGATACCTGCAAATCTGTCGATCTTTCATAAACTGCGAAAATCGGCATCCGCGAAAAATTAATACGGTTACAGAATTTACTGAAATCCATGATGATTCTTCACCAATCTATCGGGAAGTTTTGAATTTGATTTTTCTTCCGTAGAGCGACATTGTTTTACCAGCAGACTAGGCTCGTTGAGCTAGCCGGCAGTTTTAGCGGCGAGCACTCCTTGATCCATCTTTCTAAGATAAGTGAGAACCGGTCCAGTCCGGTCCGGTCAATCCAAAACGAATAAACAAAGGACAATGGCAACATCGGATACAATAAAGAAACAGAGACACAACATGAGTACGGCATAGAAAAGAAAAATGAAGAAATTACGTTTTGTCTTATTCTTTCTTTCGAAAGATTGTGGTCATGGAGTTAGTAGTCTACCTGTATTGTGTTTTATGTGTATGTTACTATAGGGAAACGGGGCAGAGAAAAGGGAGGTTTCGGTATCCATAAACCGGTTTGACCCTGCTGCCAGCTCTTTCTAGTACCGGTACCAAGTCGGCCTATCCCAAATTCCTAATGTTGTCTTTGTTTGACTTTTGTCTTTTTATTGTTTTTCTTGTGAGTGACCTTGTCGATTGTGGCATGTGATTGTGGTTTTTGGCCTTTGTGAGTGTTTCCTTTTATCTTTGCTGTATTAATTAAAACTATTGTCTTATTATCAAAATTAAATCATAAAATATAATAAAACTTATGAAATACAGCATTTGTAGAAAGACCTTTTTAAATAAGGATACATTGTTCCATTGCTTCTTTTTACCATGAATTTGCAGAGACTTTGTCTCATTTGCATTTACTCCATATTCCTTAATTCCTCATTTAAAACTGGAGTCTGTCTCTCCTGCAATATGGAGTCCGTACATGTAAAAAGATTCCCCTTGCGAGAGATGTATGCTCTCTATACATTACAGTTATGATATACTTGTTCTTGAGAGAGTTTCTCATATGAATACACTGTCAACTTTCAAATTTGGCATTTTATATTTTTTGTAATTTCAAAATGTTTCTCTCATCACCTGTTTATCGTGCCACATCTCATGTCTCATTTGTTTTTACTTCATATCCCTTCATTAATCATGAAATCGCTTTTCATATGAAACATAGCAAATGAGTTGAAAGTGTAAACAAATTTGACCAAATATTTTGGCACGTATCTGAATGAATTGAATGAATCCAAACGTGTTTTTATTTCAAACATTTTATGTTTGTAAAAATTATTAAACGTATGCTTAATATAACGAATGAAATATTTCACAATTATTGCGGATTATTTTAGTTATCAAGGTTTGTCCTGCTACAGTGTTTTATTTAACCTCATGTATTTATGCTACCTAGCTTGCATATCTTTTGGATTTTTCGTACAGCATCCATATTCTTCCGTAAATGGTGGTTTACAGTGGGAGATGATCCATGTGAGATCGATGCACGCGACTTCATCTCACACCGGTAATTGACCAACCAGACGTCTTGATTTTTGTGATTCAACAATTGTAACCATGACTTAACGTCATAAAACACCTGACGTCACAATGTAAAGAATATTCAAATGGCGACAACGTTGTTCAAACAGTAAAGGTTACCAGACGTTTCTTTTCGCTTTTTACGGAAGAAATAGGATCTTGCATAAGATCAAAATTAAAGATCGGGATATCTTTCACTCGTGTAAGAAATTCTACGTCTTTTCCTCTCGTTTCGCCACTTTCCACTCGAGAAAAGACGAAATTTCTTACACTTGTGAAAGATATCCCGATCTTTAATCGGACATTATGCAAGATCCTATCAATCTTATTCCTTTTGACTATCAAATGAAAGATATTGTTCTGCCAATTAAAGAACAAAGAGAAAGGTTAAATTTGCTTAACAGTAAAAATTGAAAAAAATAATAATATTCACAATATTAAGAAAAATGTATTTACCTTAAGGTTTACAATCAATATCTGTTTTCAAAATATTAATTTCACGTTTCCTGTGACGAAATATGACACGGTTAAAAACATGTAATATATTGTAAACAAACAATATCGATTATTTTTTTCTCTCAACTAAAACATGTATGCAGGTTACTACTTCCCCCTGGATACTAAAATTTTACGTCATATTCGTAATTACTTTGTACAGTGAACATGTCATCTGGTACCAATATAAAGTCGTATGCGATTCATGGGATGATCCCATGAAAAAGTAAAGTAAGTGAGAACCCAACCGTCAGTCTAAAACGAATTACCCAAGGTAAATGGCAAAATCGGAAAAAACAAAAAAGAATGACATCACGTGAGTACGGCATAGAAAAGAAAAATGAAGACAGACTAACAACTCGGACCCAATAAAAAAACATGGATGAGATCAGGTGCACCGGTAGAGTAAGCATCTCATGCTTCTTATAAGACATCCGCCGTGTTTAACATGTCAACGCGGGTACTTAAGTCAAATCCGGTAGAGCGAAAACAAACTTTAGTTGCAAAGAGAAAGATCTGTTGTCATCTGGGAAACAGATATCCCATAGCGATTAACAGGATCGTCATGTCAACCGTAAAACTTCTGTAGTGATGACATGTTATGGTTAACATACTCTTGCTCAAGTAGCCTATTTGTAAGCAACCGAGTTCTATCAAGGTAATCACTATATCGACAACAAACCCTTGAGTAGCTAATGAGTTTGGAGATGTAAACTCCATATGTCGGTGCTTTTGGAATGTTGCTACAAAGGAAAGGAAAGTTGACTATTGGAAATGTGAAGTCATCGTGTTTGTCATACAACCTAGTTTGCAGTGTTCCTCTGTTGTCAATTCAACATGAAGGCCGATGTGGAAGTATCTGTAGTATCCTTAATTTCGAGCTCTTTTGGATAGATAAGATGAAAAATACCCAAAGCGTGGGTTGTTTAGTGATAAAATGTCATCTATACGGAAGCTGAAATTAAAGGACTGGGCCAGTTTTTATCTTCATTTTGAAGAAGCTCTTCGATGAATTCAGCCTCATATGAGTGGAGAAACAGATCGGCTGAAAGAGGTGCACAGTTTGTGTCCATTGGAATTCCGATAGTCTGTTGAAAAACTAGTCCTCCAAACTGGACAGATATATTGTCGATCAGAGTAAGGCGGCAATGAAGATTTTTTTCTTTTGGGTTTTCCTCACTGATGACGACTTTCACATTTTGGAAAGTCATTGTAGTCTCTAATCCAACATTGTGAATAAATGCGTAAAATGGTATGATGGTCTAAACGTCTTTGTCATCCGTGGCGTCATTCGTTCGAACAGATATACTTGGAAAAACGCCATTTTGGCTTTATTCCAGACCTTTCCTATAAGGAAGATTTTCGTGATGTAAGAAGCTAATTTTTAAAAATCCATGGAAACGTTGCTAGCATATGTTTGGCTGGCAAAATTGTCAAGGCTCTCATCTTACGGATAATCTTCCGTGTTAAATTGTTATACTTGTCCCTTTACATTTTCCATCGATCATTTCCTGAATTATAATTTTCAAGTGGCTTGATGAGTTCTGACAATTTATTCCAGTAAAATTACGCACTAAAATTTCATTTAAATGTGAGATATAATCTCTAAAATCAGTCGTCCCTATTTCAAGCCACTGGTAATCTATGTATTTTTTATATAACAATAGTAACACTGTACATCGGCCTGAATCGATGTCACAAGATGAAACTCGTGACCGCAAAATAGCAACTTGTTAACAGAGACATATAGCTGTCTCTGTTGTTACTACAAATACCTTTGGAGTGTAATTGATACATATAGAAAAAAAAGGGAAACGGGGAATGTGTCAAAGAGACAACGACCCAAAGGGAGTAATAACAACTCAAAGCCACCATAAGATCCTCAATGAAGGGTGAGAACACCCCACACCCAATGGCAGGTCGGAGTCGGTCCCTGGATAAAGAGTAATCATGTTCAGCGAAATAAACATCATCCTAGACTCCTATAGACATAAAGTAAACTAACTAGAGAAAAAAACAAGACACACAAAGGCTTAATTAATGTCCTGACTTAGGACAAGCGCAAACCTGCTGCGGCGGGGTAAAACTAGTTTTATTGGGCCCTAACCTTCCCCCTAGCCAATGTGATAAAACAAAAAACAAAAAACCCAGAAATATTGAGTTAGCAAACAGGTCTGAGTCAATTGTGAAAAATTAAACTGAAAGAACTAAATTTACGGACATAAACATGATTTCATGCATATACAAGAATACATAAACAGAAAAGACACATAAAGGCTTATAAATTTCCTGGCCTTAGGACAGGCGCAAAACTGCTGCGGTGGGGTTAAATTAGTTTTATTGGACCCAAACCTTCCCTTATATATCTCTTTCGTTTATAGATTTTTTGGGGTGTTACACCATAACTTTGTTATGGCACCCTGGCTCATAGGTGAAAGGAAGATTTTAATCACGCAATTTTTAAAAATAAAACACCTACATGTCATCATCAACATAATCGTCATGCTTTATTATCCTCTTTTACATACATTATTTGTCAAAAATACATAAAAAATATTATTTACAAAATATAAAAGTTTACAATTAACCGAAGGTAATTATAAAGAAGATAAATGGATAATCAGTAAATATCCTTGCTATCAAAGTAAGCAATACTAGCACGTTTAAGAAACGACTTAGACACTTTTTAAAAAGTTTGACTACGTGTCATCGGTACATATGTCATCTGGTAGGATCTACCAAACAATATACAGAAAAAATCTTCACTTGGTAGCTGACCTAAATAGACATACAAGTTCAGATCAAAGTCATTTATAATTATATTCCAGAAGCCAGGTCGTTGTCGGAAAACCTTTTTGCTTATGTCCATTAGTAGTACTTTGAGATATATTGCTGTGTACCTTGCGAAAACATGAAAAGTCACTGTCACTACTCATTCTGTTGTGGAATTCTGAATTTTCAAATTGATAGATTGCATTATTTACGAAGATACATAAGTTGTCGAAATGCGCAAATGCAGAAAATAAATTTACAGTAACTTCGGTATTTAGTTATTTATTACGACCCTTTTTCATTCTAATCTAGTAGAAAGCGCATAATCTCTAAAATCGGTCCTCCCCTATCCAAGTATCATTTGCACAACGAACATTGGCAAGAATTGATGCCATGAGATGGAAATCATTACCGAAAAAATGTCAACTTATTACCATAAATATATAGCTCACTCTGTTGCCACAAAAAATAACTTTGAGTGTAAATGATGCATAAATGGACTTTTTTGTGTTGCACCATAACTTTGATCTTATGGCATCCTAAAAAGCGAAAATAATGTTTTAGGAAATCATGCAATATTAAAGAAAATACTTTAATGTAATATAGACCCTTATCAGAACTATATGATATTCACAAGTTAACTGTCTCCGTCAATTTCGATTGATTAAAATATTCAAAAATGGAAAGAATGCAGGTTCTTATCTTCTGATACATGCAACAATTAGCAGATGGAGGTGCTAGAATAATTAACGAACAAAATTTTAAAAAACCAAAGTCCAAGAGGCAAAAGACAAAGCAGGTTGAAATTCAACGAGAACTGTAGACCGCCGTGGTTTTGACTTTGTAGACATTTCAAAAGAAATGGGGTGGGGGTGGGGGGGTTAAACCGTTTTTATGGCACACCAAACCTCCCCTTTCATTGCAGTAGTGTCCATAGCGACTCATCATCAAGTGCTATTGAAAGGTCGTAGACAGTAAAAAGATATGTTCATCCTAGTATCAAGTAAAACAAGTATCTTGAATCACGATTCCGACCGAAACTTCAATTTTTTCCACAAAGAACTGATATCTATTAAAAAACTTTTTAAATGATCGTATGAGACGGAATTTTTTTTGAAGTCTTGATTGATAAGGCGGTCACGAAGATGGATATTTCTAATAATAAAATCTGTATAACTTGTGCTAGCTCTCGTCTAACGAATAAGTTTTGAAACATACACTCCGTAAGCAGGAGAAGATTGAATATAGCACTGTCCATGTTAGAAAAAATTATCATTTTCAAATTAAAATCGTCCCTTTTGGAGTGAATTTACATGTGGTACTGAGTTGAACATTTTCGTCGACTTCAAGATCCAAGTCGAAAACAGATTTAGATCTATTGGTTTCTGTTGCATCCTTAGCAAAAAAGGCGTTATTAATGGAAAGAACATCATCAATATATCTATAAGTGAGATTGAAGGATCTGGCATCTTTTATTTTATGATCTTTTACATGAACGAGTCTCTGAATGAATTCAGTTTTGTAGGAATATAAAAACAAGTCAGCGAGTAGACGAGCACAATTCTTGCAAAACGACATCTGATGAATTACTTCAAGATACTTTTGCAATACTAAAGGAATCATTTTTTTTTACATTTTTTACATATTTCTGGAAAAACAAGAGTATTTTCTTTAATTCCAAATTGCAATTCAAAAAATTGTGCAAAATGAACTAAATATGTCTTTGTTTTTCTCTATTTCTCTCAAAATGTATTTATATTAAGGTAATGTTAGTCTTTGTGCATCTTTCAGTATGTCACGACTAAACCACAATTTAATTCGATAAATATATTTGTCGTCGCAATGATTAATTTATCGACTTTTTCCATAGACGATTTTTCAATAATCTTTAAAACATTTTCATCGTACTGTCTCAACGATTAAATGGTTTGATCGATTAACTTCATCTGTCTTGACGATCTGATTTGATAAAAAGAGATTAATACATGGCCTTTTATGGAAACGGCCATGTCTTAATCTGTTTATTTTATACTTCCAATTAGGAGTTATCCGGGCTGAAATTGCCACATCACCTTGCTGATATGGATATTTCAGAACGAGGCGGTCTGATATGGCCATATCAGACTGGATGTATGATATAGACTGTCAACTTCCGGCTGTATTATATCTTCGCCAAGTATGTAATAATTTATAAATAGTGTGTTGAGACAGTGTGATAATGTCCGTTGAGCCATTTATGTAGATAATGTTGTTCATGTATGAAATAAAAGTATGACACTTACCGCAATAATTCAAACATGGTCGATCACTCGACCATCGCAAAGATTTTTGTGACCGATAAACCCATTTTAAAAGGATTAAATAGGTTTAGTAGATTAATGTACTTTATGTATGCCGTAATTTAGTTCCTTGTAACAAAACTCGCTTTCTTGAACTTTTTATAAGAATGAGTCATACTTTCAAATAATTTGAAAATGTTTTGTCGAGGTGCTTGAAATGTAAACAATCTAAAATTAGAATAATATTTTAATTGACGTTTCCAGTCAACTGAACATTATTTCAGCTGTATTAGGACGAGAAAAAGTTTATTCAAATTCTTTGAAGAGAAAAGAAATAAGGAGAGATTGGACAACCGAGGCTAAGAGTTTTGATTTCCACTGGACAATGGAAGAAATGAGTGAAGACAGACTTTTTTCTCTTGTACATGACCTCCCAGTTGGTATGCTGTTTAATTAGAAAATACAAACAATATATACCAGCATGGACAGTGACATTTCTCCTAATAGTTTGTCTGAAAAACATGGACAGAGTAAATGGGATGTGAGAATATTTGCGTTTGGCATATTTAAGGAGGTTTGCTACTCCATATGAAAATAAA
>MJUU01022451.1:41611-55626 GCA_002080025.1 Modiolus philippinarum | reverse complement strand
AGTTTTTGAGATTTAAGTGATTGAAAATTTGGCGGGAAACTGAACTCCTCTGATTTTTCATAGGATTAACATTAACAAGGTTTAACCATGAATGAATGTGACAGAATAAATAGAATTCAATGAAATTTTTACAGAATGCTCACAAATATCAATAAAATGAAATTATGGAAAAAAATTATTGGGTCCATGGTCAAAAAATTATAATGCTTTTAAATGGATAAAACCCGAGGAATCCGAAAATCTGACAGAAATCTCAAAACATGAGGAGCGAACCTCCTTAATGGACATGCATTCTTTCCCCTTTTAAGGAAGAAAGATACATTTAACAATTATTTGACATCTGCAAATCTCTACCCAGTTCAATCAACATATTAGGCGCTTGTTTCATTCTACCTTTTGTACAAAATTTGTGGGTAAAAACGTATACCTTGCAGAAGTTTGCGGCTTGTATAAAGCCTCTGCTGTATTTACTTGTCTAGATGTTGGCGTGATAATGTTGGTATAATCACACAGAGAGAGAGAGAGAGAGAGAGAGAGAGCGACTCTCTTTTTGTCACTCAGACAAATTTCAAAATTATTTGAAAAGTAAAAATTAAAAAAAATGTAATTACCTAATTTCACTTTTATTATTTGTCTTCATATTGTTAATTTGAATATATGTTTTCTTTCTTTACGAAGCAATTATGATGAACAAATAAAAGTGATTAATTTATTTTTTAAACAGGTAAGTATTTTCTCCCGGATGCATAACAAGCGGAAAACATTCTTCTCGTATATTTAACAAGAGACACACCTCTTGTTTGAACAGTTTCATATTCTTACATTGTGTATGTCCCGATTGTAAATTTCTCAAAATTAAAATACATGTAACTTTAGATGTTGAGTATGGAAAAAAATGAGGATACATACCTCGATGGGTCAATGCTGTTATTGTTATATTTCTGAATGAGCAGAAAATCTAAAAGACAGATGATCTTACCGTTATTTCCGAAATGTTGTCAAATGGCTGCAAATTCGTCAGCAAATTGAAAAATATGCACAACTATGCATAGCTATGCATAGATATTGGATACGTGTTTTGAAGGGATCGTATTTTCCAGGTAAATAACCTTTCGACACGTTACATTGAAGGATTTGTTGATGGCTGGTTAAAAAGTAAAATATCAAACCACTGAGAATTACTTTCTTTCGAAATTGCAATTTAAAAGCCTTTCAACATATCTGAATCATAATTATAATTTTTTTTCTGTTTGTTAATAGCTGATTAGACATTAGCAGTTAATCATTCAATTCCAAAACTTCAAAGCATTGACGTTTTTAAATTATTCACATTGTCTATTCTCCATTTCAAAACTGCGTCGTCAGGTTCCAGCATATCCCATGGATATGAAATAAATAATTGTCTGAGTTTTGTACGAGACAAACTCATAATAAAAGTAATAATGACAATTAACCACATTAAAGTTACCTCGGACACTAAAAGGCGTAGCATACCAAAATCCATTGTTGTATCATACAACCACTGTCAACGTACATTTGTTCCGTCTAAAAAATTCCCTTGGAACAAATATCAGAACCATTAGTGCACTTTTAATTTTTTTTTGAAACAATTTTTATATAACGTTTATTTGATTAGGAACAACATTTGCTTCATTTGAAAAAAAACATTCTGAAGAATTTTATTTTTTTAAAGGTTCGGAGGGAACACATAAACAAAATGGAATGGACTTCGTAGTAATTGAATAAGACTATAACCCACTAATATATGACTGTCGATGTATTAAGTTATAACTATCAAATACCGACGTTACTGTAAAGAGGTAGTGTGGTAAGGGTCTTATTAGGCCTAAAAAGTTAATTTGTTTTAATTCACATGTTTTTTATAGAAATGTTCTGTATTTAGGGCTTACATCATTTTTTTTCAAATATTAATGTATGCTTGGTGAGATTTTAGGTGTAGAAGTAGGGACAAATTGGACATTTTGTCGAAAAAATGACAAATCTGACCGGTTTGGACTACCTTTTGTCAAAGGAAACATATAAAAAGTACATACAAGAACCGCAAACATATTAATATTGGAGGTTATATTCATGTGTAGAAATATGTAAAAAAAAATATGACAAATTCATTATATTTTAAAATGTTACCTTTTTCATGACATCAGAAGCAATTATTTCGTCATTGGTTCTTAAGGATGTTTGCTGGTCAATTTTAAAATAACAAGGATTTCAATTTAAGGTGATGTTTTGTTAGAAAATCGACAAAGAAGAAATTTAAGCCGAAAAAATCAATAGGTTACCGATGTAATTTTTGAGATAAAAGTGTTTCAAAAAATGGCGGGAAACCAAACTCCTCTGCATTTTTCATAGGTTTAACATGAGCAATGTTTATCCAAAAATGAATGTGACAAAATAACACCAACTGAATAAAATTTTGTCAGAATGCTCAAAAAGATGTATAAAATGAAATTATGAGAAAAAATTAGGGGCTCACCAGACAAAAAATTATTAAGCTTTTAAATGGATAAAACAAGAGAAGTCCGAAAATCTGACAGAATTACATCAACATAACCAGGGAACATCCTTAATTGCACCTTGTCCTTTAGTTTCTGCAGCTAACCATTTCGACAACCCACATCTTTTCAGAGCAGTTCAATTTAAAATTTTGGACCCATCAACCGATTTTTGGTAAGACTTGATAGTTGACAAGTAGTAACTAATGTGACATTGAGTCAGTGATCGACATCTATGATCTTTAGCGGAAGAATTATAACAAACTGTTTATAAATTAAGACAAGACGGTCAACTGTACACTGACTGCACTTTTTCAACCAATATTTTGTATTTTTAAAAACTTCAAATATTAAATTTGATATCACAAAATGTCACCAGGTTGATCGTCGCTTTTTGAAAATCCACAAAGATGCATCTCTTGAACGAGTATGTATCTTCTTCAACAATAGCCAAACATTGCAAACGCAGAACATTTAATTGAAAAATTTAATCTTACATGTACTTTTCTGTCTCCTTTAAGTCTTCTTTCTATTCCAAAACTCCAGTCTGTCTAACCTAATCTGGCCTGGAATACTTCTACAAATAAAGTATGTATGCTGCGTTATATGTTTCCACAGAGAGTGATTAAAAAAATATAGGCTTATAAACTTTGTATATTTACCTATTAGCCTTTTAAAAGATAATTTTACTCATCTATTTATTATGCTTGGTCGTACAACATATAATTTTAATTGCAAAGGTATGAAGTGAAGCGATTTTTAAGGCATTGACTTCTTAACTTATAAAATGACAAAGTCCACGTACATTATACAATTATAGTCTGTGTATGAGGTCGATACGATGTTATATTATTAATTTGATATCGTTTGAGAAATTTGATTAGTGGAGAACTGATCACATGACCCATTGTATTTTTAGAGATTGACTAGAAAACTGTATATCAAAAACTTATATCGCATGTTACTAAAAATAGAAATGCATATCGCATGGCATGTTTCCATGAATGTTATTTTCATGTATTTTTCAAGAATTAATCACATGTACATATACACTGTAATTAGTACTGCGTATAGTGCTAATTAACTTTTTATATATTAATTTTTGAAATATTCCAACTATATCTTGAATTTGATAATATAGACAAAAAATTAAAAAATTTCCTTTTCAGTGTTCTGGTAAATTAATAATATAACAATTCTAGTCTGTGTATGAGGTCGATATAACATCGTATCGACCTCATACACAGACTACAATTGTATAATATCGACTTGGGAAAAGCATATCGACCTCATCCACAGACTACAATTGTTATATTATTAATTTACAGAAACACTTAAAAGGGCATTTTTATCCTTTGTCTAAATTATCAAATTCAAGATATTTTTGAAATATTTCGAAAATTTATATATTAAAAAGTTAATTAACACATAATATAATTACAGTGTGTATGTACATGTAATTGATTCTTGAAAAATACATAAAATAAATTAATCAAGATTATAAACATTCATAGAAACATACATTATTCATTTCTATTTTTAGTAACATTCGATATAACTTTTTGGTATGCTCTCAAAAAATACAGTGGGTCATGTGATCAGTTCTCCACTAATCAAAATTCTCAAACGATATCAAATTAATAATATTATATCATGTATATATTATGATCTGTGACAATACAGAACTATCTATCAATATGTTTGAAATGTACCAATACATGGGAGGGATTTCAGAGGAGTTCCAAAGGATTTCATGATATATTTTCAGTTATGGTGTATTTGTTAACATTCTTGCGATGATTTCTCATATGGATACGTCATCATACTAATTTTGACATTTAAATTTTTGTAATTTCCAAATATTATTCTGATGACCTGTTTATAGTGCCCACATATCACTATTTTATTATGCCTTTTTTGCAATTGACTCGATCGGTTTCATGCTATTCCCTATATGTTGTGATTGTCTTCTATGAGTTTTTTTTCTTTGACAGGCAACTAATGACAGCGATTTTATGAACACTTTGTCTGTTAGTTAAAAGTTTGTTTATGACACTGCTCCCATGAGTAAGAAGAAATATGGATGTGGCATTGTTCTGGCAATGAATTCCTCTCAAACCGGTGTATGGGACCGTCTTGAATTTACTATGAGTAATGAGAAAAGCTCATTATTGAAGACCTCAAGATGAAGAACAATAACAAAACAGTTGTTCCATTGCTTGGTTTAACTATGTATTTGTGGAGACATTGTCTCCTGTGCATTTATTCCATATCATTTCATTATTCTGTCACCTGCTGCAAGCCGAGTCGACACATTGGGATTACTGTCCGTCGTCTTACGTCGTCCTGCGTCGTCTGTCGGTTTTTTAATCCGCAACGCCTTCAAAACTACTCGTCCGATTCCAACCAAACTTTCGGCATATGTTGTTTACTTGGTGTAGTTGTGCACCTGATACTTGGAATTTTGATTTTACATATTTAAGAGAGTCAGGGAGCCAAAATTGCTCATTTGTGAGTCTGTCGGTTTTTGAATCTGCAACTCCTTCAAAACTGCCAGTCCAATTCCAACCAAACTTTCAGGATATGTTTTTCACCTGATGTAGATGTGCACCTGATACTTAGAATTTTGATTTTACATATTTTAGAGGAGCCAAAGTTGCTCAATTGTTATTCTGGTTAGTTAATCCTCAACTCCATCATAGCTATAAGTCCAATTTTAACCAAACTTGCAGGATATGGTGTTCACCTGATCTTGTTGGGCATCTGATACGTAATATTTTGATTTTACAGATTTTAGAGCCAAAATAGCTCATTGGTTAATGTAGTTTGTTAATGTGGTATTCTTTCAAAACTATAAGTCATATTCCAACCGACCTTTGAGAATATGTTGATCTCTTGATGTAATTGTGCACATCCTGATACCTAACATTTTGATTTCACAGATTTTAGAGGTTCACTTGGCCAAAAATTACTCTTCTGTAGTGCAGGCGACACAAGTGTTCCATGGAACACCCATCAATTTTTTTATATAAAATGATTTTAAATTAAGTGATTTTAAATCCACCAAATCCTAATTTGCAGTGGTGTTGAAGTCAGGTCTTTTAATGGGGGAATTTTACAAACTAAAAGCTAACACCCTAATAAACAAACAGAAATATCTTTCTTAGGTATTTTTGTTATTGTAGATGTCTTGAGGAAAACGTCGTAGCCTAAAAAGACTTGTGTTTTAATAATTTTTCGGGGCAAACTCGCCCAAGCCCTCCCCTGAAAATCAAATGGTCGTCCCCTTACCTCTTTGCCCCGAATTCAGCTATAGGTATTTTCTCACACTTTTGGAAATGTAAAATGTAATAAGGTCTAGAGAAATGAAATATTAATCATTTATAATTCACAACAACTCGGACTTTGTATCTTTATGCCAAGGGAGACCAAACTATATAACTGTTTAATTATTGAACGCTGACGAAAAAAAAAGTTTTATGATGGTTGTTTAACAGAAGAGACCAAGATCACTTAAGAAACGATCATTAACCATTTTCATTATTCATATACTTCATCATTAATACATTAATATTTTTATAAATGTTATATAACTCATAATTAGATATAGTACATGTTTAAAAAATTAATGCTTTCAATATCGTAAAATAAAACGAAATTCATTTTAAATAGCAAGACCTTTATTACAATTTGATATGAAATTGTCCTTTTTATATAATGTAAATGGACACGAGACAAAGTTTCTACAAATACATGGTAGATCCAAGCAGAGGAACAACGTTTTTATTGTTGTTCTTCATCTTGAAGTAACCATGAGGCCTTCAACAATGAGTTTTGCTCATACCTCATAGTAAATAAATTTTAATTTTCTTGTAAATTGTGTTGAAGAGTAAAAGAATCATTCTTTATTAGTTCATGGATCATAAAGCTTTCTTTCATGTTATCTTGATTATAGATAATACGTCTATTTGCAAAAAGCGTGCCTTGAATATAAAACATAGTAACCTATGAGAACTAAGCAATTTACATAAGGGAATATTCAGTTTCAATAAAAGTGCATACAGCTTTCATATTTTTGCGAGTTGTAATATAGCAAAAGTAAGTTTAAGATACTATAGTCACATTCTGTGATCAAAGGACAAGTACAAACAGAGAATAATGTATGTTCTTTTAGTGCATTACCAAATTGCTGAAATAAAAACAAACACTGAACTATTAAGAAAAGGTTGTCATTCAATATTTATTTTGACAATATTAATTTGATATTTCCTGTGAAGAATATTACATGGTTAAAAACGTGTAATATAAGCAAACAATATTGCTTACTTTCTCTCCACAACAGCAAGCAGTATTCAGTAAATCATTTGCCCCTGGATGAAAAATTAAGGGCGATTATCACACTAGGCGAAATAAGTATCATTCCCTACGTTGTCTTAGATGAATGTGTTAATCTCTTTAACACTTTCATCCAAGAGCATTACTATTTAATGTCATATACGTAATTAATCTACGTAATTATCGAGAGGATATTTCTTTTGCGTTTACTCGAAATCAAGTTACCGATTAAAAAGTAAATTTATATTTTTAGCAATAATTCTATGTATTAAGAAAGCATAGCCTTTATCGTCACAAACAACCTGATTTCCCTTCATATACAGGATATGCAGCTATCCACTACCCGGGGACACGTACGACAGATCTGAAAACAGTGTCCAAGAAAACCGATTCAGGTATGTTGGATCTCAGTGGAAGAACATTTAAGCGTTTAGACGACACGATCGGCATTTTGTCAACCGTACACTTATAACATAATATTCTTTTTTTCAAGCCAAATTTTGTGTTGTGATACTTTTACTTTTCAATTGATATAAATTCTTTAAAAAAAAGACGAAACTGGCTGTGATAAATAACACAGGATTTGTTGTTACTTTGAAAGATCATGGGTTATATTTGATAGGGAAGTTTGGTTTAATGTATTTACTGTTTTCGGTGTACTGTTGATGTTTACAGAAGGTGGTCTTTTAAATTCATCGGGTTGAAAGTCCTCCTTAAAAATTCCAGAGGTTCTTATTCTGGGTAGTTTGTATCGTCTGCAAAAATAGCTAAAACTTGCAAATGAAGATCAATATATAGAATTTAAAAATGAATCCCACGTGTTCTTTTTTCTTCTTCCACCATTTTTTTTAAAAATAAATGACTAACTAGCCTTTATATCCATTTATACCTTATACCAATTAAGTGTGTCAAGGTTTGTAACTTCAACGTCATATATTTCCATAGGATGTGACTAATAGAAATAGGCTGACAAACTTTGTACATATACCTATAAATTTTTAAGAGGTAATTTTACTCACATATTTTTTATGCTTGGTCGTACATTATATTATAGTTTTATTTCAGGTTTTTGATGTGGAGGAATGGTTAAGGCCGTGACTTGTTTACTCATAAAAAGACATGGTTCATGCGCATATGCAATCTTGTCTGTGATTATTAAGAACTGTGTCATTGAACTTGTCTGAAGTATGAAAATATATTGGAGTTGTTTCAGATGAGCTGCAAAGGATTCAATTAAAAAAGAATAGATATTGCTCTAATCTGCCGTTTTTAACTAAACCGATTCACAAGATTTAAACAAAAATTTCATAAAAGGTGGTTAATCTCAGATTTATAAGGATCCGTCAGTTCTGCAATTATTTTCAGTGTTGTTGGTGTTGGGGCCTTACGAATTAGAAGCTGATACTATCAGAAACAAACAGAGAATTGCCCTATTAAACTGAATTGATTGCAGATGACCAGTATTAAACCACAGACTTGTGTATGGCATATTTGGCAAGATTCTTAGTAAATTATCTGTCAACAAAACAATAACCTGACTGGTAAAAAGAATGAAACGAATGCACTATCTTAAATATGATTGGTGGTTAACAGAAAACTCACTCATCAAACTTACAAGTGATTTCATTCCCAAATTTATTTTCCATTGGTTTCAAAGATAATTATAAACTAGCTGAAATAAAAATCAAAGCTTCGATGGAGCTAAAATTCGAAAGCCCCCGGGAAATATACACACCTAAAAATCTCGTAGTCATCAAAAAAATTGTTGCATGCAAAATAACTAGTTTGGGAAATTAAAGAACAGATTCAATCATATAATTTATAAAAATGGGGGTAATAACAAAATTACCGAACAGTTGTTCATGACACAAAAGACAAATCGCGGGAAAAATTGTCGACCGCAATGGCCCTGACTTGGTACAGGCATTTCAAAAGAAATGGTAGGTTAACAGTAAATAAAACAAACATATGTAATTCCGAATTAACGTTAAAATAATCAAACGGGGCGTTTTCGTATGATGTCGCAGATTATTATATCTAGTACATGTGCCAGGGGGCGACCCTTTGGTTCGGGGAGAGGAGAGATTAATACATTTAGTTCATATGCCAGGTGGACGACCATTCGGTTCGTCGGAGGGGGGGGGGGCTGCTCCACCCTGAACCTAGATAAATATCCTGGCCTGTAGTCTATATCTACAGTATGGAAAAACCTTGCCGTTATAAAAACAGTGTTTGAAAATAAATCTCCTGATCTGCAAATGTTTGAAAACAAATATTCTGGCTCGAACCCCCCCCCCCCCCNNAACTCAGCCCTCAGAATGAAATGGTCTGACCCAAACGCGGCTGCATAAAAATGTCTTAATTCATATAATCGGAAAATAAGATAACAGATTCGAATAAAGCAAAGTCGAAAAGGGTGATTATCGTATGTTTATCTAATCCATACAATACAGGTAAAGGAATACTAATGCGGGCAATACTATATTTGGCATATTACTACGCAAAAGGGGCACTGAATTTCTTAATAGAGATAGGGACGAGAATACTGCTTTGTTTATATACTGTTACGTCTTAACAAATTTATATAGCAACACCGTTACTATTCGACTCTCAAATACCGGAATTTGAAGGAAACTTGCGCTCTATATTTATGGATGTTAATAGTCTTGTTGCTCACTTTAGTCACTTGACAACTCCCGGATGGTTATATAAATTCTACAGCCACTTCGTGGCATTCGAATTAAAAAGTGGCATTATCAAGACTTCTTTTAACTGAAAAGGCATTTGTGAACAAAGATATTTTAGTGAATGAGCATGTCAATGGTCACAGTTTTGTTTGTTTGTTTTTTTTTCTGTAGAGTGTGAAAGAACTGTTCAGTTGGGACATTTCCGACGAGTCTTGAGTTAAAAAATCAAAGAATTGTACAGTTTATTTGTCATTGTAAAGAAAAATAAACATCATTTTAGTATTCTGGGCAGAATCATCAAACACTAAAATTACAAATTACCCTTTAGTTATTATTTGAGGTGCTGAAATAAAACTCAATACTTTATATCAAATACTGAAAATATCGCTTTTCTTATATGTTTTGGGAAAAATATATATTATGGGGGTAATAAAGAAAAGCAAAACAGAATTGTCAAGAGGCGAAAGACAAAATGGGTGGAAAACCACCGGAAAAGTTGTCGACAGCTATATCGTCCTGACTTGGTACGGGTATTTCAAAAGAAGTGATGGGGTAAACCTATTTTATGGCGTGCAAATTATTATCATAATTTGAGTATTCCAGAATTTGGTATCAAACCGATTACTGAGTATCCTTTTCTGAATTTATTTTAGGAAAAAAATATGTAATTCGAGTATCACGTACATAAAGATCATATCCGGTACAGACAACATTATGATCATGTGATTATGTTAATATTTTCTCACATATTTCGATAATCTCTGTATTGCAGGTATTTTGATAGATCAAATACTGTAATTTTTACGGGCATTTAGATCATACTATTACCGTATAAGTGATATCATTTCTGTATAAAGTGCCATATAATTTATATATCGTGACTCCAGGATTACCGCGAATGAAGGGATAATACGGAACTTTCGAGATAGGAACTCGAATGTAATTGAAGGCTTACATGATCGCCTCAAATACCAGTACGTAGGAAAGACTCACCTATGGACATAAATCACCTTAATCAAACTCTTTGTGAAATTGAAGTGTACTTAAAATTTTTGCAACATGAGAATTCTTTCACCAAATTTAAATTGACGAGAAAAAATATCCTGTAGCACTACAAATAGATTAAATATAGTTCTTATTTAGCCCAATATTGTTAAATTAATTAGTGACCCCTCTCCATGTTTTGATGCATTGATTTTTTTACATAGAAAAACCCGTTTTTCCGGTGACAAACACGATTAAAAGTCCCGTATGAAGTCCCTGCGATAATAACCATGGTACTAAAAATATCCATTTTCTTGCATGTTTTTGGGGAAATTAACTCGAAAGCCATAAAATGGCTGGAGAGTTGTTAAATTGAAAAGAAAAAAAATCACGTGATTTATTAACAGCTCCAAAAGATAATCTTTGTTCTTCCGATAAAATATAGTGCGCAAGTTTCTTTCAAAATCGTATACATTGTGTATTTTAGTAATATTTCTTCATTTTGTTGTATGACTTGAAAACGGTGTTGTTATAATAAATTGAAAACACTATGCACGTTTGTCAAATTACTCGTTTTTTATATTGCGTCTCTGATCAACGAGCCTGTCGCGCAGTAATTTGTCAAGGATGAAAATAACATGTTAACCTGTGACATGTGTATTGCATATATTTATAGCAATTAAATCGACATGCATACGAAATCACACAATCCGATTATTTTCACGTATTACGGCATAACTTAATACATGCAGACGTATGCAGCAGTTTTTTGGATGACTACGAAGTTTTGCCACGTGTAGATTTTCAGGGCTTTCGAGTTTCAACTCTATCGGGGCTTTGATTTAGTATTGCGGGCATAGACACCAAATTTGAAAACTTAAAATTTTAAGTTTTAAGAAAACTATTTGCGAGCATAGATTTCATGTAAAAACCTTAAAATATCCCTGTTCTGGGGGGAATTAGTTTATTTCAGCATTGCAGGCATTTATGGAAAATATTCTTATGCGATTACGCCAATTTAGGTTTCATTTGCACCACAACGTATTGGCGCCACAGCATCATTTTTAGCTCACCTGACCCAAAGGTTCAGTGTGCGCTATTGCTATCACTTGGCGTCCGTCGTCCGTCCGTTAGCTTTTCGCGTTTCGATCTAAAACCACTGAAGCAAATTCAACCAAACTTTACAGGAATGAAATACTAAAGGTCCTCAAAAAAAATTGCTCATTTAGCTTGTATCTGATAAAAAAAACATGGCCTTCAGCATGGAACATAGTTTAACATTGGACCCTATTGGAAAATCCCATTTTCATCTTCTCCTCTGAAACCACTGAAGCAAAGTCAACCAAACTTTACAAGAATGATGTATGGAAGTTCCTTTACAAACATTGCTCATTTCCTTTCGATCCAATAAAAAAAATGGCCGCAAGCGCCGAACTTACGTTTAACATTTGACCCTATGGCAACAATCACATTTTCATCTTCACCTCTGAAACCGCTGAAGCAAATTCAACCAAACTTTACAGGAATTTTGTACTAAAGGTACTCAACAAAGATTGCTCTTTTCGTTTGGATCCGATAAAAGACAGGCTAACAGGACGGAACATAGTTTAACATTGGACCCTATGGGAAAATCACATGTTCATCTTCTCCTCTGAAACCACTGAACCAAATTCAACAAAACTTAAAAGGAATGATGTATGGAAGGTCCTTAACAAAGACTGTTCATTTCGTTCCGATAAGATAAAAAAACTGTTGCATCGCACAAACACTTACGTATTACGTTTACTGGTGATGCCAAAATTCATACCCATATAGAAAACATTATCAAGTCGGCCTGTTCAAGATTAGGAGCTTTGAGGAAATTTAAATATTTATTGAGCCGAAATTATCTGGAACGTATATATTTTACATTGATTAGATCTATTTTAGAGTATGCATGCGAGTTGTGGGATGGGTGTAGTCAACAAGATTCTGATAATTTAGAAAAAGTTCAGTTAGAAGCAGGTAGAATTGTTACTGGTTTGCCTGTATTTTCTAGTCGAAAATTAATTTATTTTGAAACGGGATGGGAAAAATTGCGTATTCGACGAAAAGTGCGAGACTTAATTTGTTTTATTTGATTCACAACAACAATGCTCCAGAATATCTTTGTGATCTACTGCCTCCCCTAGTTGGTCAAATATCTGAATATAATTTAAGGAATGGCAATAATTATACGTTGCCTAATTGTAGATTAGATGTTACGAAAAAATCATTCTTTCCCGTCACAACTGTAGATTTGAACCAACTTGAGGCCGTAATAAGAAATTCTAGAAATATCAGTACATTTAATAGAAAAATAAGACCCCAAACAAATAAACCACCCAAATATTACAGTTATGGTGATACGCACTTGAATAGTATTCATACAAGACTAAGAAATATGTGTAGCTCCCTGAATGCAGACCTGTTCAGAGTTATTCAAAAACCAAATCCTTATTGTAGTTGTGACACCATTCAGAAGATTGTTTACATTATTTTCTGGATTGCCCTTTTTATATTGATATAAGAAGAAATTTATTGCGGGAACTTGAGATCTTTGGTGTTAATATAGAATTACTATAAGCTCACTATCATGAAAGTGCGAAAGGAAAAAACGGTTGACTTGCATTCCCTGCGAAATTGACTTGTGTGTTCCAGATGTATTATGGGAAAACAAACAATCAGTTAGACGAAAAATGTGGCATTTCAGTTAAAAATACAATTTTTTTCTAAGAGAAATTAGTATTTAACGTTGAAATATATAAGTCATTAGCATTATTATGATGACAAAATACCTTTATGTTAGAATAATTTAAAATTTGACATATTTTAACGGCATTTTAGCTATTTATAATTTTAGATAATATTATCATTATTAAAACATCTATTCTTTTTACAAAACATGTCTTTCGCATTTAGCAACCTAGGTACATCGTTGTCAAGCCGCATCATATCGTTACAGCTGAAAATTCCAGTAAATGCGACAGGGTTCTGTCTTGAGAGCGAAAGTTTACTTGCACGAGGGCTGCAGTTTTCTTGCATGAAAAGTCAAGAGGAGCGATAGTTTACTATGATGAATTTTAATAATAGTGCGATCGGACATAAAACTTCATATTTCGTTTGTTTATCACCACCAAACGGCTACTTTAATATTCCATTTGTGAAAAGGGTACAATAATGTAAATAAATGCTCAATATCGTGCAAATAAAGGGCTTAATGAACGATTGATGCTAAAAAAATGTTATTTATATGCCATAGTTTATTGTATAGTGGGCTAAAGTTGACTCTGATTTATGTTATAGTTGGTTATTTTACTTCTAAAAATTATCATTATTTACTTGGGTATTCACAAAACAAATGAAAATGATATCGATGAAAGTAATAGCTTTTTAAATATGGAAAACAAATGCGTATTTTGAAAATATTAAAGGAGTCCAATTTTTTGCAATGCAGTTCTCCGCTTTACAAATGAAA
>MJUU01022451.1:27768-40747 GCA_002080025.1 Modiolus philippinarum | reverse complement strand
ATGAAATATAGAGTTACAAATATGATTTTGTTCAGCTCTTTGCGATTTCGTGCATTGTGGTTATTTAAACTGCTTGGTAATTCTCAAAAATGATGGCACAAGATTTGCAATTATTTGAATCGCATCGGAGTGAGCTAATATTTAGAACACTTTTGCAAAGTTCTCAATAAAATTTGACAGAATAGTAGAGTCAAAATGAAATCTTGGAACTTACATCATGGAAAAAAATACAGTAGTGATACACAAAAAAACTGTTGCACATATGCAAGAAAATTTCGCTTTCAGATATCTGAGTACACGAGTATGAAGTTCTTGACCACCTTCGTTTGTTTCAGTATATATCTTTTATCCGTTGGATTTGACTAATGCAAAATGACTTAAACTGCACGAAATGCTTTCAAGTCTATAATATATAAGATTTTAAACTGTTTTTAAAATTTGTCGAGTTTATTATGCGTGTTGAAAAGAAAAAAATAAGATACAGAACGCAAATTTAACAAGAATTATTAAGAAAATGGGATGCAACAATTATAACTTGAGTTATGTACAAAATATCGGTTAAAATGAGAAAAATCCAGATATATCAGACGACAAAAAAATTAGAATGTAAGTAAACTTTACTGAGAATGCAAGTCAACCGTTTTCCCATTCGCACTCTCATGATAGTGTAAGCTGGTGACGAAAACCTTTCGTATGAAGAAAACATTAAATTTTTTTCCATTGTACACTATTGCATAAAAGGTACTAAACGTTGTAATCTATAATGAAAAAAAAGATGACAATTTGCATTCACTCCAGTCTTTTTAAGTTTTTAAGTCTTTATGGTCTTAATTGTTTTTCTTTCTAAATAATTTCAGTAATTTTTCCTTATATCTATTCCTTTTTCGTTTTTTTCTACATTTTGAAATTAATTTCTTTTATTTTTCATTTAATCAAAAATATAGTCTTTAATTTTGTTGTAAAATATTATTTGTTTATATAATTTATGTCACCAATGCATACAATGTAATTTTGTGTTACTTATTGTAATAGGAGAGGATTTCATTTAATGTTGTAATACCTTGTGTCCAATCTTTTTTGTATCCTAATTTATAGTTGCAAATAAAATATATTTAGTTAAAGATAAAAAAGGCCATCCGCGCAGAACTGAGGTTTAACATACGATCCTTTGGGAAAAATCACATTTTCATCCTCTGAAACCGCTGAAGCAAATTCAACCAAACATTACAGGAATGATGTACTAACGGTCCTCAACAAAGATTGCTCATTTCGTTTGGATCCGATAAAAAAAAACATGGCCGTCAGCACGGAACATAGTTTAACATTAGACCCTATAGGAAAATCACATTTTCATCTTCTCCTCTGAAACCACTGCAGCAAATTCAACCAAACTCTACAGGAATGATGAACTATAGGTCCTCAATAAAGATTGCTCATGTCGTTCCGATCCGATAAAAAACATGGCCTCCAGCGCGGAACATGGGTTACATTGGACCCTATTGGAAAATTCACCTTTTCATCTTCTCCTCTGAAACCGATGAAGCAAATCCAAACTTTACAGGAATAATGTATGGAACGTCCTTCACAAAGATTGCTCATTCTTTTCTGATCCGATAAAAAAAACATGGCAGCCAGCACGGAACAGTGTACATTGGACCCTATGGGAAACTCACATTTTCATCTTCTCCTCTGAAACCACTGAAGCAAATTCAATAAAAATTTACAGAAATGATGTATGGAAGATCCTTTACAGAGATTGATCATTTCGTTCCGAATCGATTAAAAACATGGTCGCCAGCACGGAACATAGTTTAACATTGGACCCTATTGGAAAATTACATTTTCATCTTCTCTGAAACCACTGAAGCAAATTCAACCAAACTCTACAGCAATGATGAACTAATGGTCCTCAATAAAGCTTGCCCATTTTGTTTCGATCCAATAAAAACATGGCCGCCAGCGCGGAACATGGGTTTAACATTGGACCCTATGGGAAAATCACATTTTCATTTTCTCCTGTGAAACCGATGAAGCAAATCCAAACTGTACAGGAATAAGCTATGGAACGTCCTTAAGAAAGATTGCTCATTTCTTTCTGATCCGATAAAAACATGGTAGCCTGCACGGAACATAGTTCCACATTGGACCCTATGGGAAAATCACATTTTCATCTTCTCCACTGAAACCACTGATGCAATTTCAATACAACTTTACAGGAATGAAGTATGGAAGATCCTTTACAAGGATTGCTCATTTCGTTCCGATCCGATAAAAACATGGCCGCCAGCACGGAATATGGTTTAACATTGGACCCAATAGGAAAAATCACATTTTCATCTTCTCCTCTGAAACCACTGAATTAAATTCAACCAAACTTTACAGGAATAATGTACTAAAGGTCCTTAACAAAGATTGCTGATTTCCCTTGGATCGGATAAAATACATGGCTGGAACATAGTTTAATATTGGACCCTGTGTGAAAATCACATTTTCATCTTCTCCTCTGAAACCAATGAAGCAAATTCTACCAAACTTTACAGGAATGATGTAAGGAAGATTCATAGCTAAGATTGCTCCGAAAAAAAAAATAGTGGCCAGCGCCGAACATAGTTTAACATAGGATCCTATGGGAAAATCTTCATTTTCATTATTTACTCTGAAACCATTAGAGCAAATTTAACTTAACTGTATTGGAATAATGTATGGAAAGATATAAACAAAGAATACTTATGTCAATTGAATCTGACAAAAACATGGATGTCAGTAGAGAACATAGCATAATATTAGACCATATAGGAAAACATTTTTGGTCATCAGCATAGGCATAGCCTAAAAGCATTTTTGTCAGATGAGCGATACAGGCTCAGTATCTGAGTTTCTGGTTTTAAACTCTGGGTCTTTTGCATCGATATGGTACCTAATTTTTACAACCGAGTTGCAATGATTTGCACTCGGCTTCGGCTTTACTGAAAGACGGGCTGTTTTCCAGCTATTACCGAGATACATCTTTGATTAATTTATGTATTTTTTAATTAATGTATTTTAGTGTTTTTTAAAATTATCTGCATGTATATACAAATAAATACTAAATGGCATTCGAATTGAAGCAATATCGGAACAAAATTTCACAAACAGTTAATTTTTTATCATGTTTGAAATTGAAAGCAGGAGATAATAGAAAAAAAGAATAACTACAAAAGTGTTATTGTTATACAGAAAGGTTTCATTTATGACTACATTTTACAACTTTAACGACATTTCAGGTAGTTCTCATGATATATAATGTACATCAACACGCTTTGGAGGGCCTTTAAACTTAAAAATAAAATATAATGAAAAGGGATAATTTTTACAATGGAGATTGTCTGAAATGCGTTCCAATGGACGGCCGTTGAGCTTTCAGTCAGATGATGATGAAGTTTTAGGGAAAAAGTATTCAGCTACATATTTTAATGATCAATATTTACACATTTTAACATTTCACATTTTTTGAATGGTGGTCTGATATTTGTTCTTACATAGAAATAACAAAATACCTAAATTAATTTGAACTTAGTTTCTTCATATATGCGCATTTCGACAACTTATGTCTCTTCAGTGCACATCCAATGAATATGTTTGGAAATCAATAAACCAAAATATGTGTGAAATATGATAGAGAACACATTACCAATAGGATCTGAAGAGTTAAGCCAAAATCAGCTAAGGACAGAGCTATGCATGAGGGAGATACTCCTTATGTTTTAACAAAATTTCCTTAAATTTAGATATTGCAAGTTTTAAAATGAAATCGGTTTTCGGCCATCACCGAAGTACTGGCCACTCAGTTGGTGAATAACCTCCGGACTAACAGTCCACCAGCAGTGGCATCGGCCCAGTGGTAATAAATAACAAAATACCGAAGTTACTGTGAATTTAATTTCTGCATATGCACATTTCGACAACTTTTGTCTCTTCAGTGCAGATCAAATCAATACATTTGGAAATCCATAAACCGGAATATATGTGAAATCTGACAGAGAACAAATAGATAACACAAAACCAATAGGATTTAAACAGGAAAGCCAACATAATCTTAGGACAGAGCTATGCATGAGGGAGGTACTCCTTAGGTTTTAACAGGATTTCCTTTAATTAAGATATTGCAAGTTTTAAAATAAGAGAGAAAGTGCTTTCTGTTGCCATGAAAACCAATCAAGAAATCTGAAATTTAAGAAAAAATTGTTCTGCTACATTCTTTTTTACGGTTTTGTCAATAGGTTTAATCTAGACTACAAGGGAAACCCTATTCAATGTGTTTTTGAAAGGGGAACTCAGAATGATTTACATTTGAGGTCAAAAATATGTATAACCTAGATAATAAAGTAACCCCTATCCAATTTTTTTTATAATTTTGTTGTAATGGATAGTGGAGCTTTCGGTTGCCATGGAAGCCAAGCTAGAAAAACTGAATTTTAGGGAAAAAAGTATTTTGCTGCATATTTTTTTTACGATTTCAGCAATATGTACAGATTGGATTATAAAGAGAACTCCTGATCATTGGGACTCGAAATGTTTGATTTCAGCAGTGTGCATATGTATTAACTAGGTTATAAGTGGAACTCATTTCAAACCTTTTTGAATGGTTGTCCAAATTGGGTTGTAATTGGTAGTGAAACTTTCGATTACCATGGAAAACAAACCAGAAAACTGAAATGTTAAAAAAGGGCGTTCTAACTTTTATGTTTTGATTTCAGAAATATTGTATAAAATCGTTAATAAGGAGAACCTCTGCTCAAATATTTAAGGGACCTTGTAATGTTTTGTATTCAGCAGTATTTATTATCTATATTATAGTGGGAACCCCTGCCTAAATTATTTTTGAAAGTTTGTCTGAAATGGGTCGAAATATGTACTGGATTTTTTTATCATTATTATTGCTTTTGGAGATTTGTAACGCTGCATGTAACAAACTACTTGCAACTTAACTCTTGCACCTTTGATGCTTTTGTCAATTTTCGAGAGTACAAAAGATATAATAACAGTACATGCTAAAGATAAAAATCTGACTTCCCTTATCCGCAAAAGACCTCCCGATTCTTACAAAAGTTAAACAGCAGAAATATGAATTAGTAGGCGTAAGTGAACCCTCTAAACATGTGAAAAAACGCTTCCGTTTTTCACGTCCACATACAAAATACTAAAATATTGCGTTTCTGGTATATTACACACAATTCCATTATTGTGTGCAGTTACATTATACTAAAACCGAAATATCCCGCATTTTTTGTGGGGAATATACATTATTTGAATATTACGATTAAATAAAAATCAGGGGTTTCGCCTTCTTGTGTTCTCGTTCGTGTCCTATTTCTGTAATCACCTTGTGTTTTCTCCATGCTGTATTCTACTGTTATTGTTTTCTTCCATTGTTACCAAAGAAGTTTTGGATTGTAAAAAAAACTGTAAACTACAACTTCTATTTAAGTGCTGGTAAAGAATTAGAGTTTGGCATATCATTTTTCTTTAAAAATTAAAAAAACATGGCCAGGTGCATTCGTGTGATTGGTTTGTCTGTGTGTTTTGTATTATCGAGCCCCAAAATTAAGTGCACAAGGGAATTGTGTACAGTGTGAACAGATCCAAACCATTTACAGAGTATATGATATGTTCCCAAATTTGATAACGTAATTTAAAAAAAACGCACCATCGTTGCTGAGATTAGATCATGTGACCAACGTAAATAGGTGGCTCCGTTTAAATTGACTAAAAACAATAAATACCCAAGTTGCATAAAACGGTTAATTTCGTTATGCTGTACACGTGTTTCAAGGAGTAACCTCTCATCAGCAGTATTAAAATCAAACGACGTGGAAAGCCATTTTCCAAAAGCAGTCAAAAAGAAGTACTCATTACCAAAAATATCAAAATAGGTAGCCAAAATTCAGTACCAAGGACATCCGCCGAGTGCCATACACGGAATGAACCCTAAGTTTTTTTAATGGGTTAGAATTTTGACAAATCAGAGATCCACTAACTAAGCAATTTTTTTACAATTTATTCAGAAAATGTTATTTGTAGACTTGGGTAACATTTGTCACAGTTATCTCTCAAATAAGGTTTGTTAAATATTTCATATTTTGAATTTCGAGGTTAACAGAAAACTTAAAGTAGGAAAAATTAATGATCGAGATTTGAATAAGCATTGCAATAAACGGAAAATGATGTACTAATGATTAAACTTGTCATATAACTGGAAAATTTCATATGAAAAAAAAAGTTCAAGAATTTAGAAATATATTATTCATTATCAGTTATGTACATTATTTATTTATTGCAAGGTCGATTTGAACTACTTAACTGATGAATTATGATCTATGAAGAAAAAAATAATTTTTATGGTGACTGCTAAATAGAACAAAGAGTTCAATCAATAAAAAATCATAACTTTGTAGTAACCAAATTTCCATTATTAATGTATCATTAGAAATGCATGAATATCGTTATCATTCAAATTATATCTTACAGTCGCTGCATTGTAAATCTTTCAACTTTTTTTAATTATTGTTATCAATAGTTTTCTTTTATTGCATAGCAATATATGAGTACAGCCAATATACTGTTATGTGTCTTCCTATTCTTCTTATTCTTTATTATATATGTCGGATAGACATATTGTATGTTACGTTTTTTTTTATATTTTTGTTGATGTTGTTTTCTAATGAATTTTTTCCGAATTATTTTGATTAAAATTTTGATAAATCAAACTTGGCAAGCAGTTGGACAAAATATATTGAGGTATTGCGAATCTTTTTATCATTTATATTTTTTATTTCTAGATAGATTATAACGCTGCAAATAAGATGGAAAAATGACTACCATTTCCAAGATATACATATACCTAAAAATTCCATTTATTATGATTTTGGCTTTCAATTTAGACTCTTCCGCTTCTGATTAATCAGTCTCTATCATTTTCACACTATGTAAACGGTGTACTGTGCCTTTTCGATAAGAACAGTGTCCTTCCTGTTCTATTTTACCTGGATTTTAGGGAACGGGAAGGCACATTTTCACTAAGGACACTATATTATATGGTGTACTGTGATTTCTTAATTTCTAATAAAAAACAGGAATGCACATTTGATAGAGGACACCGATTACACAGTGTGATTTTTGTACCACTTTCGATTTCTGGTTTTGCAATAATTTGATCTTACCTGCACTTAAGGTATTAGTCCTGATCAAATAAAAATATTTGAAAGACCGTAAACCAAAAAATGAAAAATCTGAGAGAGCACAAAACGAAAAAGACCTAAATAGAAAGAAAAAAACTAGCTAAGGACAGGGCTAGGCAAGAGGGACATGCTCCTTAGTTTTAAGCAAAAAGTTCTAAAATTGCAAGTTTCAAAATAGAACAAGTTTTCGGTTCAGCACCGAAGTTCTGACTACTTGGTTGGTGAATACCATCGGGGACTCACAGTCCACCATCAGAGCATCGGCCCGGTGGTAATAAATAGCAAATCACAATAGTTATACGAGAAAATGTTTGTATTGAAGTAGTAAAAGTGAAATTTGGCCCGTTACGGTCAGGAACAGTATAGACTAATCAGACATTAAGATTTTGAAAGAATTCAAATAAATGAATCCTACTTTAATCCCTTTTAAAGGATTTAAGCGAAAATATAACCACGCCCTTTCCAGACAATTCCACGCATTAAACTATTGAAGAAAGAAAAAAGGTACTCCTTTCCCAAGTTGAAACTGTGAACACTTTCAGGGTTTAACTCTTTTTCTTTTTTTATTCTGTTTTTTTATGTTTTTTTTTTGCGGGGGGGGGTGTTTTGTTTTTGGGGTTCTTTTTGTTTGTTTGTTTGTTTTATGTTGTCTTTTCTTTCTTCTGTTTGGCTGTTTTTTTAAACAAGCTTTTAACAAGTTTTAAGGATGTATCCTGGTGAGGAGCCAGATTTTTAAAGTATTTAACTTTTTTTCAAACTTTGATGTTTGCTATGTTCTTACCCAATAAATTAAATATACAAAGAAAAAATCACAGGTTGCTGTGCAAATTATTTTGCTACAGATGTTTGAAAGTGACCAATTTTAGCACTTTTGCGCATTTTTTGGCATTTTTGCCCATTTTTCCACTATTTTCGTTGAAAAATCTAGCTTAGAGCATTTAACTTTTTCTCATACTTTCTGAAAAGCTGAAAATAGAAGGTTTGAACAAATTCAGCCCCCAAAAATCATATGTTGGTGTTGATATAAGAACGTTTTATCCCATTTTCATGCTTTTTAGGGGCTATTTCAGCATTTCCTTATTTCCCTAAAATGTAGATTTTCTAATTTTTTTTTAAACAGCTGATGGTTTAAACTTCATTTGTTTTGTGATTTTTTTATTGCAAAAATATATAATACTATTTTTTAAACAGCAAAATAAATAATCAGTGCATATTTTTTCATAAAATGGCTTTTTTTCTAACCCAACTCCTATTTTGTGAAAATTTGACATGACTCCATAAGCCAATTAGGGCATTAATCTTCAATTTGAGATTACTCTGAAACCACTTAATAGATATGAGTAATATTTTAACACAATTTCAAGATTTACTTCAATTTTCTTAATTCATTGCATTTGCAAATAAAATATAAATAATTTTAAAATTATTTCCAAACGAGTTTCAACGAGACTGAAACATCACCAGAATACATCCTTAAAGTTATACGTATACAATCGAGTATACTTGGATATTGGTTTAATATCTATAACTAGCTATAGGAAAAACAAATGACAATACATTTATGAAAGTAAATGTAAAAAAAACTATCTGAAAACAACCGATGAAAAATTAAAATAATCCCAAATTAAAAAATGCAACTGCTAGCGAACAATGAAAAGGCAATGAAAAATAGTACGTCAATTGTTCGAAGAACAATTTTTCTAACAATTTATAGGTCTTTCCCGAAAGTTGAGTCATAATGTTCTTAGATAAAACCGACATTCGAAGCTCGGTATGTACATTTATATATTCTTTCAAGTGATGTAGACATTTTTGGCTGAAACCTGACCTTGGACCTTGCCCTCATTTTGAAGGTAACGAATCTCTTAACATTATTATAAATGGATATCAGTTTGTATCCTCTATGGTATTTGAGTTATAAGAGAAAACCAAAATTCAGACATCAAAAATCGGTTTTTGGTCCATATGCCCAAAATGGTGGGTCCAATAATTTTGGACCTAATGAAACAAATGTAGATCTTACCAAGACAAACATTTTCTCCATTACATTTCATCAGCTATCTTTTACGGTTTCCGGGAAAATCCAATAACAAGGTCTGAAGTCAAAGTTCAAAGTGAGCAATGACCTTTGACATCAACAGTTTTAGATGTAACACATATCATCTATATTGGATGGAATATGTTTCACGGTTCTATCTCTTACAATCTTTGAGAAAAAAAACATACTTTATACAAATGCGTCTTATGCATTGATGCTGGTTATACCTACCCAAACACGGTATTTTTTTTTAAATCGGACCTTCATATCAATCTTTATTTTTGACCTTGACCTTGACCTTTGACCTTGAACTTATTCTAAAGGTCAAAGGTGAAGGTCCCATGATTCTATGACCTACCGTTGTTTAAAACCAAAAAAAAATGAAGTTAAAACAAAATTATCAAGAGGCATAACCGTCGTGTTTCGGTCCAAATGTAACGAAGGTCCGTCATGGCCTCACAAACATTTTTGTCATTACACTTAATGGTTTCTGAGTTTATCCCATAGCAAGGTTTTTCGGACCCTAGGCGAAAATTCGTGAACGAAAAAGATTTTCGGCCAATGCCTTATCCTTATCAACTGGACATGGTCTAGACTATTTTGTTAAAATTTCAAAAATTTCCGCAATGAGACAAAAACAAAAAAAAAATAGTAATAATAAATAAATAATCATCAGAAGAAATACAGAAATGTCTTTCCGTTTGAAACTAGAAAGACCTTAATTTATCACCTTACAGCTTGGGACATGTTAGCATCTACACAAAATCAGTCTTTTTTTCTAATATTAAGGTCATGTGAAGAACAACCCTAAAAGAAATAGTAAATAAAATCCTTTCATAATAAAGGTTACTCAGAAGATATCAGGTTCCCAGTGGCCCTTTAAAGCTCGGAAATTGTTATGCTAATTAAATATTTTATTACTATTTAATCTATTAAAAGCTCAATTAAAACTAACCAAAAGAAACTATTCTCTTTAGGATCAAAATTCAAAATTCTGCATTGAATCAGGTAACATAACCATAATAGCCAAGGAAAGGCGAAACCTCAGGCTAACTTAAGCTCAGATAGAGAGTATTTTAAACAAAGACTGCCGCAAATTAAACTATTTACTTGTCAGCCTTGTTTTTAACAGTAAAATATTGGCTTTATTCAAAATCTTTTAATCTTATTTTCTAAATTATTGTTGTTTGTTCTGTTATCAAAATTAACATCTGTTACTCTATAACTCTCTTTTTTGTCATATCTTGCAAGCTCTATTTACTATTGTGAATATAATTGTACACTGACAGAAAAACTGTGCAGTGATCCGAAATATCATAGAATTTTAATTAAAAAAAAAAAACAACACAACCTATGATATCTTTAAGGCAACTTCTTAACAGCGAAATTGACCCGAACAATTTTTTTTCGCGAACATGATGCTGGATAGACCAATCACAACATTCATTGGCATAAAAAACAACGGATCCGGATTCAGTGTTTACTTTGGACGATTGCGCACTCCAGAATGCGCATCAACGATCTGCCATTTTCACGTCACGACTACAAATTTGATTGCTTCCAAACCATAATTCATCACGTTTTAAGAGTAAAGATCAACTGATGATAGCACGATTCACGTGCATTTCTAAAGGCATGAATGACTGCATTAAAAGGTCTAAAAGTCTACATATATTAAGAAAACTGAATGTGTAAGATTGATTACATATTGCATTGAAGGATGTTTACGGAAGTTTAGAATCGAAATATGAATGCACATATTACATCTTGCACATTGGATCTAATGGCTCTTTACTTTTCTTAAAAACATTAAAAAAAAACACTGAAAGCATTTTTTTCACGAAAAGAAAGCAAAAAAAAAAAGATTGCCCCATTGATGGAATTGCCCCTTTTTCAATACTGTTTTATATTATTGGAATATTTCATCTGCTTTAAGAAAATAACTGAGAACATAAATTTATAAAAATACAATGAACATGTACAGATGTAAGCACGGAAAACAACATCGAAAATCGAGCAGGTAGTGATTGTATAATAAAAAATCTGTTTGTGAAGTTTTTTTATTGAATAAAAATTTATCAATTTAAATTGATAACTTTTTACACTATCTTAATCAGTGAGTATACTGTAAAACAAACCCGGTACTCAATACCATATAAATCTATGTCAATACGAATAGCTTATCATATCTCTCGCGTGACAGTTACATGCAGGGATTTTTAACCATGGCAAATACATGTATATAGACAATGATAAAAATTTATCAATTTTAATTGATAACTTATTACACTATCTTAATCAGTGAGTATACTGTAAAACAAACCTGGTACTCAATACCATATAAGTCTATGTCAATACGAATAGCTTATCATATCTCTCGCGTGACCGTTACATGCAGGGATTTTTAACCATGGCAAATACATGTATATAGACAATGATAAAAATTTATTAATTTTAATTGATAACTTATTACACTATCTTAATCAGTGAGTATACTGTGAAACAAACCCTGTACTCAATACAATATAAGTCTATGTCAATACGAAAAGCTGATCATATCTCTCGCGTGACCGTTACATGCAGGGATTTTTAACCATGGCAAATACATAATATAAACAATGATCGTTCAGGGACCATCATTATTTTGCACTCTTTGTAAAATTACACTATAAGCATTCTATTATTGTACATTGTATATTTGTATACGTATTAAAATGATCAATCAAAAGTTGCACTGCATTTAACGACAATTTAGAAAAAACGTAACAACGATTAAAAAGTAATGTCGAGGTCATAAAAGAGACTTAGAAGTTACAAACGGGCCCTTTTTTCTAAAATAGCGTAAAAACACATAAAAACTGCCTAAAATTAGATTCCAATTTGCATTTTTTAATTAATACAGGTGCAGATATCGACAATTTAGATGTGGTATGCTATTAAAAATGGGCCTGGTCAGTTATTCTCGACAATACAATTTGCATCCGAAACCTACTTTCTTTTACATGTTTTATGCAATAGATATCTTATTATTTCCTGAAATACATCAAATTTATAATTGCCATAGAATACTTGCAAAAAAAGCAAATAGAATACATGTATATAGACAATGATCGTTCAGGGACCAGTATAAATAAAATTTCGGATTTTTATTGTTATTTAATTTTCTGGTTATTGTGATTTTTTTTAATTTTCAAACTTGTCTATGTGTATTACAAACATGAAATACAGAGACTTATTACAAAGTACTAAGTCAATTAATCTTTGATGCATGTAACAATAAGTGAAGTTTACCTCAAGAAATAAAGTATAGAAAAAAAAAGAAAATAACACAAAACACAGTGCAAAACAAGACAAAAAGGACACAGCATTAACATGATTAATGCATAATAATAGATGTATGACTGATGAGAATATTGTGATTTTTTTTTTATTTTCAAACTTGAATATGTGTATTACATACATGAAAAACAGAGGCTTATCAGAGAGTACCAAGTCAATCAATCTTTTATGCATGCAACAAGAAGTGTACATTACCTCAAGAAAAAGTACAAATTGATGACAAATGTTTATATTTCAATTTACAATAATTATTTTTCTTCAGTAGAAAATAGCATCCTTTTTTTGTCCGTCGATAAGATCTTGCTTCATATATGTTATCCTGGTTATTTTTTAGGTATTTACTGTCCTGATAATTTTTACGTTAAATTGCCGATCCTGGATTTTT
>MJUU01022451.1:0-27760 GCA_002080025.1 Modiolus philippinarum | reverse complement strand
CCCCCCCCCCCCCCCCCCCATCAAAATCAATAGTTTGTTCCCTAAATGCCGTTCGTATTCTTTTGTAGAAAGTTGCCGTATATTTTACTTTGAACTATCGGTACTCTCATATATTTTGTATGGGGACTTGCGGCTGAATTAATACTAGTTTATGATCTAAATCCGTACCCGAATAAATACTACCCTTATGTATGACACCCATAAAAATACTGTACAATGTAAATTTATCGTATGAGTAGAAAGAAAAGGGACAAATTCTAACGTAGGGCATTTAAAATTTGTCAATTGATAATAAGTCAAATCAAATTTTCCATGAATCTTCTCACAATATTTATGCGAAATTGAAAAAAAAACAAAAACCCATCCCAAATTAATACCACATGTGTTGAAAATAGACCCAAATAAATATAAAATGGGGAGAAATGAGCATCAAATTAATACTACAATTCGTAAAATAAGCACCCAAATTTGCCGCACGTTTCTGTATACCAATATATAAAAAGTTACCTCCCCGGGATCGGTGCATGTCAATTGTGAATTTAAATAAATGTGTTTGGTGTTATGGCACACGTGAGGGGACTACGTTACAATAAAGATTTGATTGATACTGAATGCGCGTTATGGTCTGCGCAAACGTCGAAAGTAACACTTTATCATGACACGTTGTAGTATAAAAAAAATCAGCAGCCGGATTATCACCAGTTTTATCGATGTTTTTGACGATTCATCGAAAAGTGTTAGTGTTTTCTGACGTGCTAATGGTCAATCTGAATTCATCGAAACAAAATATGGAGAGCATTTGGCCTTGACACTAGGGACAAAAAGTGCGAAAATATGGAGATCTTATCACGAGCAAAAACTCAATAAAAACGAGAAACAAAAGCAATATTTATCAATTATGGACTTTTTACGAAGTCAATATGTTATATATGGACCTGTTAGGTTTATATTGACCGAGGACGAAGTCCGAGGTCAATATTTTCCTAACAGGTCCATATTTAACATATTGACAGAGTAAAAAGTCCATCATTTTTATATTACATATGTAGTTTTTATGGTATCTCATTACATTTTTGCGGAGGAAAATTTTATCAAGACATCGGAATTTAATTAGAAATAGAACCTTTATTTGAAGGCGGGTGTGAATCTGCCATCATCTAGAATGGGTTATTACATGAGTGCTCATAGGATAAATAAATGCCGACATTTCTCTTATGCTTGCGAATAAAACAACAAACAAGTAAGCCTTTTTATAAGCGTATTTACGTGAAGTGTGCAATAAAAAACATGTGACAACTGTTAAAGATTTCAGTGGTTGCTCTGTAAAAACATTTTAATATCCTCTTTTATTTCCCCGGCGGAAACTCCCATTAATGTGTAAAGCGTTTTCCAACATCCTTAAAAATAGAAACACGGCGTCAATATACCTAAAATAAGAAACAACGCTGAAATATACTGAATATTCTAAAAATCTCGTGAGCGTATTAGCCAATGATATTAATAGGAACTTATACCATATGTAATATTGCTCTGTATGTTTTCCAGTATTACCATGCCAGATATTTAACAACATTGCATGCAATGAAAGGAATATTGTGTTTCTTTTTTCCGTAATATATTTTAGTCAGTAGAGGACATTTTATGTTAGTGCAACTTGTGTCCAATCCTATTGTCAGGTTGATCAAATAAAATTGGTATAAACTAAAGTAAAACTTGCGTGGCTCAATTTTGATAATACCCTGCTGGTTACAATTTAAAGCGCAGTCAGTTGTATCCAGGTAAAGGAAAATGATTTGGAATCGTCTTTGAAGTTTCATTGAAGAAAACTAAGGCTTCATTCTTTGTATTGCACACAGGCGATATCCTTTGTACTGGATTTTGCCTCATATTTCGGTATTTTTTTCAGGAAATGGCATTCCACATTATTTGATTCAAATGCTGCTGATGATAGGCACTCATTCGAACACGTGTACAGCATACCGTATAGCAGGTAATTTTCGAGGATTTGAGTGGAAAAGTATGCGATAATTTTTAGCGAATTAATATTTCGCGGATTGCCAATGGTTCTAATCTTTTTGGCAGGGAAAAATAAAAAGTTCACCAAAATTAGCAAATGAGAATATTTGTGAACAATTATTCCGTTTACATTAAATAAATTATAAGTATGCTTTGCTTGCAAAAGGTGACTAGTAAATAATAAAGACAATACGATTATCAAATTAATCCCGTTGATGTTTGAATAGACAGCTAATTGAAATTTCTGTAAAGTTAATAAAAAATGAAAGGATATGATTTCAATATCAAGAAATTTGAATCATCTATCACATTTATGGAAATTATTACAATATTTGTGATTAAGAAATTATATATACAAAATTTGAGCTGAATTTATTTGTCATGATTTTAGTCTCTCCGCGAAAATAGGCAAAAATAAAACCCCCGCGAAAATTACCGTAACATATCTACAGTTAATTGTATTATACAGCTCGTTTTTTTTTTCTTTCTTTTTTTTTTGCTATTTTAACGATAGACGGTAGCAGAGAAAGAGAGAGAGCGGAAAATCAGGCTTGCTTTATCGTGGTAAGAAAGAGATGCATATAAGACGAAGACATTTCGTGTCAGACATTTATTGAACAGTGAAATATTGGTTTGTTTTTTACTTGTTCGTGAAATGCATTTAAAAACGTCTGGTTTTCAATCATCGATCTAGCAATGACTATGACAATTATTCGATTTCTGCAAATAAATCCCGATATTCACTAAATTCAGTGTTAAGCCTGGGAAAGTTGATTCATATATGAATGTTGATGTTGAATCAGATTTTCCTTTTTGATACATATTACAGCAACGCAATATAACAGCAAAACACACTAACGTGTTCAGTAATGTATTTTTTTTATTTGATCTACCTGTAGAAGTAAATAATTTGAATCAATTATATAAATAGTATTTGCCTAGATAAGCAAGTACTATTATTTCTAATAAAAAAGAAATCCAGATATAAAATTTTTGTATGGTAATGTACAAATTAACAAATAAAAATTGTGTTCATTTTCACTCATTTTCTCTCTCTGACTACAATTTTAAAACTAGCCGGTTCAACTACAGCTGACTGTCCAGCTAATTCTATCTCCGGGTTTGTTCCAGGAGCCAGACTAATGTTAAAACGTTGTAGAATGCAGCAAAACACTAAATGGAGTTCTGGTTTTGCTACTGTTTCTCCTAGGCAAACACGACGTCCCATTGAAAACGGAAGCCAGCTTTCCGGTTTTGTGGTGAGCTTGCCATTTTCATCAAGGTATCTTGTGGGATCAAAGGTTTCAACATCTTTCCAGTAGTTTGGGTCACGGTGTAAAGCCCAATGATTTATCATAACCATAGTATCCTTTGGTATGTCATAGCCACCTAAAATATGATAAAAACATAGAATGACAATGAAGCCAATACATAGATTTCTAGACCTCACTATATATGGACGCAGCCCGAGGTCAATATTTTCTAATCAAGTCTATAAACCCGAATTTGCAATTCTATAACTAGTTTTTGACGTAAGATATTAAATATTTTGTAAACATGAGGTTACCAAAAATAAAATGCCATGTACTTTTTATGGAAATTATAAGTTAGCACGATATCTATAGAACGTCATGTGACGTCAAATTAACTGACCACATTGCACAATTAATATCATCTATATTCATCAAAACATCAGAGACACTAACGTTTAAATAACACAAGAAGGAATTCGCTTTATGCCTAAAATTGTCAAAAGATTGTTGAAAGTCAGATGTATTGATTTTCAGTTGAATGGACTTTTGACGTTTTTTAAATTTTCTTTCTAAATGAATATTTCAAAAGTGCATCATACTCAGAAGAAAATAAAAATTGATGTCCATGTAAAACGAGTGCAAAAATAAAGTCAAAACACACAAGAACCCTTCGGAACAGTAGTCTGTACATGTGCAACGAGAGAATGAACATCTCTCAGAGTGAATATCTTGTGTATACGTAGTGAAATTGATGTTATTCTAGGTTTTTATGAAAAATCACACTTAGAGTGCTTTGGTTTGGGATTTTCGTACTTTAGTTGATGCCTCGTGGTCTATTTTTCCTCATATTGCCGTGTTTCTAGACTTCATTGTTGAAGGCCTCAAGGTGATTTCAAGATGAAGAACAGCAATAAAAGTGTTGTTCAATTGCTTTGTTTAACCATGCATTTATAGAGACTTTGTTTTATGTGATCCAAATCCCTCAATAGCTTATTTAATTCGTAAAACTAACGTGATGTTTTGTTCTTACATATTTTACTTCTGTAAAATAATGCAAATATAGAGTTTTGTGTTTATGATAAAAGCAAAACCACTCTAATTTAGCACAAATGTAGGACACAGTTAATGTATTATGAATTATGAGCAATTTTTTTCCTTTAGTTGTTCAATCGTTAATCTTGATATATCTGTATTTATTACAATTCAAACGATTACAACTATGTTTGTATTCACTTGAACATAAAGGCTAAAATAAACTGTCATTTGTTTAACAAAATTATCCAATTATTTTGCACTGATAAATACGAACAAACCTTCATGTCAAGAGTGTATTTCTGAGGAAACCTCTTGCAGATTTCAATGTTTTATTTTTGGCAGCAATTAAGATGAACATATCATTGAGAAATGAACATAAGCAGGTAACAATGTAAAATAGTACAAATCTTAAAGCATCTGGTTTGCTTTACTTCTAAAATTTATATAATATATCAAGATAACTTTGTATTTGTTACTTTTCACAGCGTTGACTACTATGTATTTGTTATTGTTCAGAGCGGTGACTATTTTGTTATTGTAACTGTTCAGAGCAATAACCATAATGTGATTGTAACTTTTCAGACTGGTTATCACTGTGTATTTGTTACTGATATGTTATTATTCAGAACGGTAGTCTTTATGTATTTGTTACTGTTGAAGTGTTGACCACTATATATTTTAACTTTTATAACTACTTAGTTTTTTTTCATGTGTTATTCATTGTCAAGTCTTGTTCTGATTATTCCAGTAACGTTGGCTCTACAGTGTGACGGGTGCCACGCGTTGAGTAGATCATGCTTACCCTACCTTAGCACCTAAAAACACTTCAGTTTTTGTAGGGGTTTGCACAAACAGTGTTTTAGTTTTGTGGCGTTCTTGTTCATTTTTGTTTATTTGTTTTGCATTTGCCATACTGTCTCAATTCATGTTGGATATGAATTGCCGTGATTTTGGATTTTTGATTTTGGAATTCCCCCTTTCCTCATTCTTGCCTCAATATTCTTTTTCCGATGTATTGCAATGATTTTTTTTTTATTTTGATTTTTTTAATATGGGACTTTCGAGAAATGAACTCTTGTGTAACTGAAGGCAGAAACGATCGCCTCAAATACAAGTAACACGGAATGACTGGATTCTTGACCTGTAGAAATAAATATAGACCATATAAAAACGAAATATTTATGAAATTGAAGTGTATCTTAAAACAAATTGACGTAAAAAAAATTAACCTGTTGCTAACAACAGATTCAACATTAACCATTCTTAGCTCAACAGTGTTCATTAATTAGTGATTCTCTCTCAATGTATTGATGTATTGTTTTTTCGTATAGTATCAGAGCTTTTTTCCTGTTTGAACACGAGTCAGAAGTCCCGTGTCACCCTTGCCTTGCTGTGTCCGTTTTCAATTGATTAAGTACAGCATGAAAGAAAAATCACGATGGAAGAATTAATTTCATTGGATGTAACCAAATAGAATAAATTGTTAAGATAAACCGAGAAACGGGTGCATCAGTCGTATGAATAACTAAACACTGAACTTACTGTGAATTTTGTTTCTGCATATGCGCATTTCGACAACTTATGTCTCATCAGTGCAGATCAAATATAAAGGTTTTGAAGACCATCAACTCAAAGATGTTTAAAAACTGGTAGAGAACAAATACAGCGATGGAAACGTTCAACATTTCCCACACAATTCACACGATGAACGAACACGGTTCACACGTTGAGCGCACACGATTCGCATGATGAATGATACATAAAGTTCTCAATCGTGTATCGTGTATCGTGTACCGTGTATCGTGTACCGTGTACCGTGTAACGTGCACCGTGTCGGTTAAAAAATCTTATATATTTTCATGAAACGAACTCGAAATGAAAAATATCAGCGTGCAATAAAAGTCGAGATATTCTAAATTTCACAGCATAAATAAAATGGTAATTTACAATGTGATACATAAAGATAAAACCAATGTTAATTTTGACAAAAGAAAATACTAGTACTAGTAGTCGGTTTTCCATATGAAATAGCGTGTTACAAACTTTCTCCCGGGAACTGTCTCCACTTTTGCCGTAACAATATCAGAGTAGGGTCGACAAAAGCTTAAAATGTTGTAATTTTGTCAGAAAAATAGATAAATTAAATCTGGGACTAGTCCCAGATTAAATAAACAATGTTTAATCCAAAAATAATTTACGTCAAATAAAAAAGTCCTGATATATACCGTAGTAATGAACCTAAGAAACATACATTACTTTTAAATTATATTTACACCAGGGGCTATACATTACATGTAATGTATAATCCCTGTTTACACATACTAAAATTTTCTTATAATTTCATCATAAATATTTAAGAAAGGGCACATTTTCTCTATTTTATTTTATACCAGTGTCCACAATACTAAAACTTGCTATAATTTAACCATAAATATAAAAGATAGGGCACTTTTTCTCTATTTGATATTATACCGGTGTCCGCATTACTATAACTTGATAGAAATTAACCATAAATATAACGATAGGGCACTTTTTCTCTATTTTATATTATACTGGTGTCTTGATAGAATTTAACCATAAATATAAAAGATAGGGCACTTTTTCTGTATTTGATATTATACCGGTGTCCGCAATACTATAACTTGATAGAATTTAACCATAAATATAAAAGATAAGGCACCTTTTCTCTATTTTATATTATACCGGTGTCCGCAATACTATAACTTGATAGAATTTAACCATAAATATAAAAGATAGGGCACCTTTCCTCTGTTTTATATTATACCCGTGTCCACAATACTATAACTTGATAGAATTTCACCATAAATATAAAAGATAGGGCACCTTTTCTCAATTTTATATCATACCGGTGTCCGCGATACTATAACTTGATAGAATTTAACCATAAATATAACAGATAGGGCACTTTTTCTCTATTTTATATTATACCGGTGTCTGCAATACTATAACTTGATAAAATTTAACCATAAATATAAAAGATAGGGCACTTTTTGTCTGTTTTACATTATACCGGTGTCTGCAATACTAAAATTTGATAGAATTTAACCATAAATATAAAAGATAGGGCACCTTTTTTCTATTTTATATCATACCGGTGTCCGCAATACTATAACTTGATAAAATTTAACCATACCTATAACAGATAGGGCACTTTTTCTCTATTTTATATTATACCGGTGTCCGCAATACTATAACTTGATAGAATTTAACCATAAATATAAAACATAGGGCACTTTTTCTCTATTTTATATTATTGTGACCGGGGGTCGTTGCTCTTGGGCTGAGACTCCTCGAACGGTCAGTCATTCTATAACTAGGTCCCAAACGGTCGGATATTTCAAGACCCAGTTACAGTACTTCTTGGGGAATACTAGCTCACATGATCCTTTTGTGTCTTTCGTATAAACGCAAAGTTCTCAAATAATAACATTTTATTATGAGCACAAATATAGATAAAAGTGTTCACATTTCACAAATATTCAAATATAACATTTATAATATAGAAACGGTACTAAGCATACACTGTATATAAAATGGTATGTAAAACTATATTTACTGTGTATAAAAACTGAAACTTAACTCTAAAATTAACTCTAAATTAACCGAAACTTTTCTGATTTTTTTCCCCACAATAAACTATTTTATACCCCAATTAATCTTAATTCTAAAATCAATTTTTCTTAACAAAAGAACAATTTTCACAAAAACCCAAAATCTGTTAATATTACATAATTAATACATGCTTATTTCTTGACATGTCTTTAAGCCAAAAAAATAAAGATATTTACAATAATCCCTATTTCCACCTTTGAAGTTTAATACTCAATTATCTGACATTTAGTGTAATAAATATTAATGCAAACATTTAGTCATTAAAAAAAACCTAAAACAACTTTACTTTTTCACGAGAAAACCAAACATTGAAAATATGACTTGAATTGTTTATTTCTATATCAAAAATCCAAACATCTAAAATATACTGGTTATATTATACCCGTGTCTGCAATACTATAACTTGATAGAATTTAACCATAAATATAAAAGATAGGGCACTTTATCTCTTTTTTATATTATATGGGTGTCTCCAATACTGTAAATTGATAAAATTTAACCATAAATATAAAAGATAGGGCACTTTTTGTCTATTTTATATTATACCGGTGTCCCCAATACTAAAATTTGATAGAATATAACCATAGATATAAAAGATAGGGCACTTTTTCTCTATTTGATATTATAGTGGTGTCTGCAATACTATAACTTGATAGAATTTAACCATAAATATAAAAGATAGGGCACTTTTTCTCTATTTTTTATTATACCAGTGTCCACAATACTAAAACTTGATATAATTTAACCAGAAATATAAAAGATAGGGCACTTTTTCTTTATTTTATGTTATACCGGTGTCCGCGATAATATAACTTGATAGAATTTATGGCAAGCGAAATTAACCAAAATGCAGAGAAACCCGGTTTTGGTTAGCGAAACCGGGTTTCGATGTCCGTAAAGCTAGGTTTCCTGCCTGGAAACCCAGGGTTTCCTGGACTGAACTCGACTTTAGTACTGCAAATGTAAGTTTCCACTTAGAAATACATACAATGCTTAGCATCCAATGGGTTTCTGAAGCTCAACCCAAGTTTCCTCATGCAAATGTAGGTTTTTCTCACCGAAACCGGGTTTTGCTCTGAGAAACTTAGTTTTGGGCAGAGAAACCTGGTTTTCATGCCAGAAAACTCAACTTTCCAGTAGCAAATGGTAGTTTTCCTGTTTAATTACATAGAAGGCTGAGGGTTCTATGAATTTATGAAGCTAAACCCAAGTTTCCTCATGCAAAAATGGGTTTTAGACAGCGATTTTATTTCCTCATAGGAAATACATAATAGGCTGATCGCTAATTTGATTGGTCCATTTTCCGAACTCGTTATGTAAGCGTTGTTTTCATTGGAAGGCATTATTTTGTCAATTATTTATTTTGTTAGGCTTAATTTTTCAGATGTCTCAGCTTACTGTTGAATAGAAATAATAAATATACGAATTTGCGGAATTAAACATTTCTTTTCCCTGAACGTTTCGGCGTTTTGTCACACCGGTCAAAATATAGTATGTCAACACGACAAATCTCAGATTATCTGAAAAGATCAACAGAAGTTAAAATAAAAGTAAATAAAAGACAACTTTGAATTTTCATGGCAGCAGGTGTGCATTTTGTGTTGCATTACAAGAGGAAAAGGTACAGTTGGATGGGGTAATGAATATCAAATGAAATTAGGAAGTGGGTTAATTTAGTCTTGGCAGAATCTGGAACCAATGTAACATAAGTCCCAAGCAGAATGATTGCTTTTATCGTCAGTCCCGTCTTTTGATAATGTAATACCGCATCTTTAGCTGCAGCTGCAAAAAGGGAGAAAAGGTATGTTTGTGTGTGGGGGGGNATGCCCGCAATCAGGAAACTTAATGTAATTTGAATAAAATCATATGGCAAAAGGGACATATTCCGCAATCAATATAATATCAATGCCAGCAATAACTAAATACAGATAGCAAAAAGGACATTTTCTGCAATCGATATAATATCAATGCCCGCAATCAGGAAACTTAATGTAATTTGAATAAAATCATATGGCAAAAGGGACATTTTCTGCAATTGATAAAATACCAATGCCCGCAATCAATAAACTTACGGTAATTTGACTAAAAACAGATGGCAAAAGGGACATTTTTTACAATCGATATAATATCGATGCCCGTAATCAGGAAACTTGATGTAATTAGATTAAAATCATATGGCAAAATGGACAGTTTTCGCCATCGACATTGTATCAATACCCGCAATTACCAAAGACGGATTGGAAAAGGGACATTTTCTGCAATCGACAGAAAATATCCCTTTTGCCATATGATTTTATTCTGTGCCGGTAATCATGAAACTTTTCGTCATATTTCAATTTTTTAATACAGAGAGATAGCCACTGTATCCATTTGCGGTTTTAATTTCCTAATTTTTTCAATTTTCAGTAAGAAATTTAAACACGATATATATTTGTACTTGGACTTAATATACTTGTCCCACATTTGGACGATTTTTTTAAAAATCTACTGTCTATAACGTTAATTTATACGTCCTTTGTTATCTCAGATTTTCGAGTATATTGAATAATTTATTCTTAATCAGAACAGTCCTTAGCTATGACTGCTCTTAGAACAACTCCTGACAATGACTGCTTTTAGAACAACTTCTGACCTTGACTGCTTTTAGAACAGGTTATGACCGTTTTTAGAACTGTTTTTGCAAATGACCGTTTTTAGAGCTGTTCTTGACAATGACCGTTTTTAGAACAATTCTACAAAATGACTGTTTTGATGACTGCTTTTGGAACTGCTCTAGAGCCGTTCTAGAACAGTTCTAATAACTAAATACCAAGGTACTGTGAATTGAATTTCTCCATATGCGCATTTCGACAACTTATGTCTCTTCAGTGCAGATAAAATTTAAACGTTATGAAGACCAAAAACTCAAAGATATGTAAAAACTGATAGAGAACAAATAACCAATATGATCTAAATATAAAGCCAAAATCGGTTAAGGACAGAGCTTTGCATGAGGGAGATAACTTAGAGCAGTCATCAGAACAGTTCTAAGTTAACTTCGTGGGAGGTTATGACTGCACCCAACTGTAAGAAGGTAACAATGTAAAATAGTAAAAATCCTAATGCATCTGGTTTGCTTTACTTCTAAAATTTATATAATATATCAAGATAACTTTGTATATGTTACTTTTCATAGTATTGACTATGGTGTATTTGTTATTGTTCAGGGCGGTGACTACTTTGTAATTGTAAGTGTTCAGAGCAATGACCATTATGTGATTGTAACCTTTCAGACTGGTTATCACCGTGTAATTGATACTGATATGTTATTATTCGGAACGGTAGTCTTTATGGATTTGTTTCTGTTGAAAAGTGTCGACCACTATATATTTTTATAACTACTTCGCTTTTTTTTCATGTGTTATTCATTGCCAAGTCTTGTTCTGAATATTCCAGTAACGTTGGCTCTACAGTGTGACGGGTGCCACGCGCGGAGCAGATCATGCTTACCCTTCCTTGGCAACTGAAGACACCTCAGGTTTGTAGGGGTTCGCACAAACAGTGTTTTAGTGTTGTGACGTTCTTGTTCATTTTTATTTATTTGTTTTGCATTTGCCATACTGTCTCAATTCGTGTTGGATATGAATTGCCGCGATTTTTGATTTTTGATTTTGGAAATTCTCCCTTTCCTCATTTTTGCTTCAATATTCGTTTGCCGATGTATTGCAATGATTTTTTTTATTTTGATTTTTTTTTTAATATGGGACTTTCGAGAAATGAACTCTTGTGTAATTGAAGACAGAAACGATCGCCTCAAATACAAGTAACACGGAATGACTGGATTCTTGACCTATAGAAATATAAACCACATAAAAAACGAAATATTTATGAAATTGAAGTGTATACTTATAATTGTTCCTACATGACAACTTTTAAAAATAATCAATTGACGTAAAAAAAATTACCTGAAGGCTACAACAGATTCAACATACACATCCTTAGCTCAACAGTGTTCGTTAATCAGTGATTCCCTCTCAATGTATTGATGTATTGATTTTTTTCGTATAGTATCATAACTTTTTTCGGGTTTAACACGACTAAGAAGTCCCGTGTTGCCCTTGCCTTGTTGTATCCGTTTTCAATTGATTAAGTACAGCATGAAAGAAAAATCACGACGGAAGAATTCATTTCATTTTATGTAACCAAATAAATAAGTTGTTAAAAATAAACCGAGAAAATGGGTGCATCAGTCGTATAAATGATACTGTTTTTACATACCAATAGTAGTATCACATGCAGTTGCATGTGGTAATCCAGCTGGAAGAATTGTTCCTAACCTCATGACTTCGTGAAGTGTTGCCTCTCCATATTGCAAATTTTCTCTGTCCTTCAACCCGGGCAATCTATCTTTTCCTAACAAATCAACAAAATGAAAAAGTGCAAAGACTTATTTGTCAGTGTCGTCATTTTAGTTTATTTCATCTGTTTCTGTTATACATTTGCTAAACATTTAATAGCCCAGATATTTTCTGCAAAAATGACAAATACTAACAATTTCAGACGGGTGGATATGTCTTGTAGATCCTATACATTATTTTTTTTAATAATAATGTGTTTATTTATATGCATAAAATGATTAAACGTAAAAGTGTAATTATAGTTAGGTACTTTTTCCTAAAGTAAGCATTAATTTGAGCTTGACTGTATCAAGTTGAATCGTAATACCCTTTTCAAAGGCTTGTTCATTCACTTCAAACTCTCTGATATGGTATAATTTACCGGACTGCAAACATCGGCTATGCCTTTATACCGGAATATTCAATAGCAGTGTGATAGATGGCGCACTTGGAGTAGATAAAACTTAGCCTCCCGGAGCACCTAATGATAATTTTAGGTTATAATGGGGTTCACACGTTCAGCGCGTAAGTTTTGCGTCGTCCTTGTTTATGTTTGTTTCTTTTATCTTTGCCGTTATGTTCCAAAAGAGTTTTATCTGTATTGTCGTGTTTTTTATTTTATTTTTTTCGTTTGTTTATTTTTTGTTTTTGTTTGTTTGTTTTTGTTTTTGTTTTTGTTTTTTTGTTGGTTCTCTGAAAAGAAACTGTTAAGAAGGAAAGATAATTACCCATTTCAGAGACATTGCTAGGAAATATAAATTTCACAAAAACATGTACAAGTTCGATCCCCTGCTTTGTTTTATACTAAAGCTCAAGATAGGAACTGCCAAACTACAATTGGAAAATTTATGAGATCTTACTATTAAAACTACAAAACATTGGTATTTTCAAGAAAAACTACGACTTATACGTCTGATGAACCGGCTATTGTATTTCACTTTGTTGTTCGAGTTTTTATCAGTTTTTTACAAAGTTATTATACCTTGTACCACCTTCAATATGTTTCCAATATGCTCATCAATTTTTGACAATCCTTAAATATTTCTAAATTGATCTTTCAATCCACATTACCTTCAGGATGGATGATTCTGTTTACTTTTTTTCATTTTTAGAGGTGAGATTAATTAACATGATCAAATCAGACATTTTGTTAAACGTACCCACTGATCTATCAATTTCCTCCTGAACTTTGGACTGGATATGTGGCAAACTGGCCATGTACCGTACCGCAAAATATATGGTTAATCTGGATGTATCTATTCCAGCTGAAATCAATTTCAAAACAACAGAAAATTGCGCTGAAAAACTTATTTGAAATTTGTAGTGATCATGAAATGCATGCAAGGGTAATTTATGATTATGGACTAATTTTATCTTGTATTTTGAAGATAGCCATTTCGACTGATATGTTTTGATTTGGCCCAAGTAAAATAAAAAATTACTAATAACTAAATAGTTCATTTTCAACACTATTCAATCTTGCCTGAAGCACTGGCAAAATTTACAATGAAATAGATCATAGCATTAAATAAATAATATTTACAAATTTAATTTGTGAAGTGACTTTTGTAACATTTTCCTCCACTGTATTCACTCAATATGTATACCAAATTTTACTTTTTTTACTTGTGATAAGGCATAATTTTGTTTATATATCCTGCTATTGTCAAACAAATTTGTCTGATTTGTTAAACTGAAATCTATAATTATTATAATAGGCAAAGTATGGCTATCTTCTTGTAAACTTTTCGGTTTTTTTTTTGGACATTTGTATTACAAACCTCCGGCATATTGTGTTTACAATTCACAGCTCGTCCACTATTGTCATGCCTGTGCAAATTCGTGACCAAAAAGTAATCACTGCTTCAAAAACGTATTGCACCACGTTCAAGTTCAACAACTGTTGCAAAATGACGTCAGAGGTTTTACGGTTTTCATCATGATTTGAGATATCTTTACACATTTTCCATTTTACAAATGTTCATACATATTTGAGTCTTACAAAAGGACAAACAATTATTATGACAAAACACGTGATGTTTTATTTGCAAGATGACAAATTCCACGCGTGGAGCAGTCTGTGCTTACTTTTCCGGAGGACCTGATGATGCTTTTAGAGTCCTTGGAGTTTCTCACTGCTAGTGTTTCATCCTTTACTTTGTTTTTGATTTCCATATATATATATATATATAATGGCGTCTTTATACTACAATAAAATAAAATGAATAATAATTGTTTTTTCCTTATGCATTTAAAGTTAGAGCCTTCATGAAACGTCATTTCTAAATCAAGGGTTACTTATGCATAACAAACGTATAGTTTTTTTATGTGAAACAGCGTTAATAATTTTGTTTCGTTTACAATTATCTGCCCAACTGCTTCATAAAACACATATTTTTGCTCGGTGTTCAGTATTTTCGACTTTCAGTGTCCGCCGATTAAGACTTTTAGATTTCATAAAAAATATTTACCAAAGAAAATATCAAGAAGTGTTTGGATCAAATGAGTTTCAGTTAATTTGGACAACATATCTTCATTTTCCTCTTGTTCCGCTTCTTGCCTTGCCAGAATGAGAGCGTCAGTAAAATCTCTCAAGTTTTCTGAAATGATTATCAAAAAATTATCAAGGTCAGTAATACTTATCCTAGATTTGTTAACTCTATGGTATTCTCTTATGATTCACCCTCATTGCCTATTCCTTGCACGAACAGTTATTTTGTGGTTCACCAAGAGACTTTGAAGTTAGATATGAACTATTTGTGTTGCTTTTACGTGAATTTTATTGGTCGAGCGCCAAGTAATAGCACATCACGAATGATGTGCTATTACTTTTTCCACGTTTCTATTGGACCCCTGTGATTTCTCGTTGGCCGTGATTAACGTCATCTAGTAACGGCGTTTTTATTCGAAAACAAAACAGCGACGTTACAAGCAGGTACACACAGAAAAGCAGTTTGGCACTAAAACTTCACTGCATTTATTTACGAAAATTATAAGAGAAATAGTTTAAACAACTCGAAAAAATAGTATATCGTTGGCTATCAACACTCGTTATGTTATTTCAAATATAATGAACTCGACAAAGGCTCGTTAAATATTTTTTGAAATTACATAACTCTATTTGATATCAAGCGATATACATTTTTCTCGTTATGTTATTTCAAATATAATGAACTCGACAAAGGCTTGTTAAATATATTTTGAAATTACATAACTCTATTTGATATTAAGCGATATACATTTTTTTTTGTTATGAAAATTGTTATTATCAAACCTTTCTTATTTCATTAACTAATTAAGTGAAATTGACCCGAACAACTGATCCATGTTATTCTTTCAGAACGATTTCTTCTCATCGTAAAAAGAATGTTCAAAATACTATAATTTTCAAAATTAAAAAATTGTCAGATTCTGGGAGCTCTGGTTTAACATAAATTATTTTTTCTAAAAGTTCTTACTCGATGACTGACCAATCCTGAAGTGTAATTGATTTTTCTGATTATGTTTTACAAAGAATAAAAGTGACAACAAAAGTCCGAAGCAATTAGAGGGAGAGACCAGAAAGGAAAATCCGTCAGACATACGACAGCATCGAAAACAAACAACCCAAAACAGAACATTTTATGAAAGCAGTCTTATTCCCGACTTGGAAAGGGCATATAAGGGAACAGTCAATATTTATAATCTTGGGGATGGATAATTTTAAAGGTTCGAAAGTTTGAAAGTCGTTTCATTGGGGTTGAGATTTCAGAAAGGTACTCTTTAGGGGTTGAATTTTTTAGATTATCCAATCAAATGGCATGACTTCAGTTTTAAAGACTTTTAAAGTCCTCGAAAAATAAAAAAAACAGATTTGCAATCTCGAGCAATAGCCGATGTCATCCCATACAACCACTGCCATAATTCTGTCTAATTCACAGCCTCTAAATCTACCTAGATATCAATTTTCAATGAAATCTGGCAAAGTTAAAGTATCTAACACAACTTAATGGTCATCTTGGAAATTGCGACCATTTGTTTTTGGGGGTTTTTTTTGTTTGATTGTTCGTTTTTTTTGTGTGTGTTGTTTTTTTTTTTTTTTGCTTTTTGTTTTGTTTTTGTTTTTGTTTGTTTTTGCAAAAATTCCTTCCTCTCATCTTACTAAAGATCTAAGAAGTATTTGAGCAAATTCCTTCATTCTTAACGTTAAAGGCAACTATCTTGGAAATGGCGGTCATTTTATCAATTTCAATTTAAATGCACAGCATATAACCTAGTATGGAAGAATTATTGGAAGTAAAAGAACCGTAACAACATGTCACCCGACTTCGTCTAGGGTGACATAACAAACAAACAAAAAAGGGCATTAAAAATATATGTTTCACTTCAAACCTTTGATTAAAACGTAAGCAAACAACGAAAATTATTTTCCGCTTTATTCCTCTGTTTAAAGTGTAAAAGCTTAAACAAATATTAGAGAAACACAAGTAAGGTTAAACCTACCCTTATCAAAAGTGTTTTGATGATGTCGATATTTTCTTTGAAAAATTGCTTTTATCTTATTCACAAGTTCTTCAACATGACGGAATTTTGCTGTCGGTCGAATTTTGGCCAATAAAGGGACCATGTCCTCTAGGAAAGCAATATTTAATAGATCATTTGCTTCCCTGTCTAACTTCATTATTTCTTGAAATTCTGGATCATCCAATTCGGCACTGCAAAACAGACAAAAGATCTTAATAAATTGGATACATAGGAAAGATAAGGAAAAGGCTTAAGAAAATTGTTGAACGACAAATGAAATAAATATTTTGAGTAAAAAATGTCAAACTTAAAACCTTTTTTTTGCGCTAAACCTATTATACAAAAGTTATGAATTGCAAAAACAACATTGTGCATTTTGTGTTCATTTTAACAGGCAGTTTGGGATTCTTTTTCCCAAATAATTTAAACTTGTATTGCCGATCACGTCTACTTTGTGGAATCCGTAAAATGGTTCCCCGTGGGAGAGATGTATGCATGCTCTCTGTACATTCCAGTTATGGTGAACTTGTGCATACACTATCACACTTTCAATTCTTGGCATTTTATTTTTATTGTTTGTAACTTCAAAAAATAATTCCAGTCTGTTTATATTGCCCACACCTCACTATTTTATATTGCCAAGTTTTCTTACAATCGACTTGATGAGTGACCTATGTTTGTCCAATTGTCCATCAGCTTGGGATACCGGTGCTTTTGTCAGGGCAACGGATGACAGTTATTGTAAGAAAACCATTTTGATTAATGTTTGTAAACAATCCCACATCAATGGCCAGTAAAAATATGGATGTAGCGTAGCTCGACATCTAGCAATGAATTGCAAGCAAGCCGGTGCAACCGGACGTCTTGAACTTGCTGTGAGGCATGAGCAAAGCTCATTGTTGAATTAAGGCCTCATGGTGCCTTCAAAATAAAAACAATCAAAGCGTTGTTCCTTTGCTTGGTAAAACAATGTATTTGTGGAGACTTTGCATCATTTGCATCTACTCCATATCCCTTAATAATTGAGGTTTTAATCACATTTTTTTTAGGTAAAGGTCAATTAGGTATCGTTTTCTGGAAGGGTCGGTCGACTGATATCCATCACTGAAATGATTTCTATGTTAAGTATTAAGGGCCGTACAGTGCAATTTGTGAAACTCTATTTTTTCATCTTATAATAAACAAATTGGCAGAAAATTAAGAAAAAAACTTATAAAAAAAATGGAAAAGCGTAAATAGTTTTATTTACAAGTAATAAGAATGGTGTTCCGCGTTGGAATACTTAGTTTATAATTCTGTCATTAGAAATCGCTTACAGAAACGACATACAGGCGAACAAATTTAACCAGCTCTCTCTAAAGATGGTACATAGTCAATCTCCAGCAAATTATAGTGTGACAAGTTGACTTTGTGAGAAATTAATCAGATATTAGAATATGAGTGATTGACTTTTAGAATTTAAAAAAAAAAATGTTTTATTTGTCTTGTCTTAAAAAAGATGAATTTATTGATGAAGATCGTATGGGAACTGATATGCATAGAACATTACCCCACAGGAAAAAAAATCTCTTTGATCTTGAGCACAATGAAATCAATATGGGAGACATTACAGAGATTGTAAAACAATTCCCCGTGTTCAGATGTATGCTCTTTATTTTTCTTAGATATGGTGTACTTGTACATGAGATTATATGCTAAGTATCATGTGTAAACTTTGTTTAAAACTATTATCTAAATTTAGTAAATTCTTAAACCTAAGGTTTAACTCCCACCATCGCAGTTTTGTCACTGATGTTACTGATTATTGAATATTTCGGATTTTAATGTGGTATTATGCATTTTACACATTTTGTGAAATTGTGGATTTGCTATGTTTGGCTTTTAGTGCTACTGATGAGGAATTAGTTTCCGAAATGGCCATACAGCCAATAAAATTTATTGCAGTTGGAGGACCACAACTCCTTACGCCAACATCCTTCAACCGGAATCAAAATTCAGATTTGATAAAAATACTAAAAACATATCAATCAACTTCAAGGAAATTTGTAGAAACGAATAATTTTAAAAAAGTGAATTGCCATTTGTGAAATGGATAAATATTCTATTAGATTTTTTTTCTGTTTTTGTTTTCTTTTATTTTTTATTCATGTTTTCCATGTATCCAACCCTAAGTAGAAGGTCGATAGGCTGCAAATTTTGCAATGTTGCCCCTTTTTTATTTGTTTATGTATTTCTTATTGTATTTTAAATTACTGATTTTTACTTTCAATTGTGTCCTAAAAAACACATATATAGTTATATCGGCTTTCGAATAACCCACTTTTATTTTTTTCTCAAAAATAGCCATATATCTGTATAAAAGAAAATTCAACTTGAAACCATTATAGATAACAAAATACCGAAGTTACCGTTTATTTATTTTCTGCATATGCGCATTTCGACAACTTATGTCTCATCAGTGCAGATTAAAACCAAAACATTTGGAAGTCCATTAACCAAAAAAAAACATGTTAAATCTGATAGAGAACAAATAATCAAAAGGATCTAAATAGAAAAGCCAAATTTCAGCTAAGGACAGAGCTATGCATGAGGGAGATACTCCTTAGTTTTAAACAAAATTTCGTAAATTTTAGATATTGCAAGTTTCAATACAATCGGTTTCCGGTCAGCACCAATAGGTGAGGCAACAAAATACTGAAATTGCAGATATTTGATTTTTTACGGATAAATATTTCCACAATGTATGTTTCTTCAGTGTCGATACAAATCTAGCATTTGGAAATTCAAAAATAAAAAAAAACCGGTATATGGAAGGACTGGTAAAGAACAAGCAAAAGTGATTTATGAACATACAAACTAAGGACAAAACCTGTTATGTTCCCTACTAATGTTCAATATGTATGTTACATAATTTGTTTAGGTAAAAAACATTGCAAAGACAGTGATAAGACTAACAATAATTTATAACCTTTCTCCGAATACTACTGCATCCAATATGTTGAAAATCATCAAATCCGTATATTTTACAGGATCAAATGGTCCCGTTTCTTCAGCCATAAGATTCAAACATTTTGTCATAGACTGATGAAGTACATCCTGAAGCTGAGTTCCTGTCATATATTGTCTGAAATAAATTTAATTGATACTATATTGAACTTTTCTTCAAATAAAAGAAATAATTGATAATATATTAAACTTTTCCTTAAATAAAAAAAATAATTGATAATATATTGAACTTTTCTTCAAATAAAAAAAAATGTAATTGATAACATATTGAACTTTTCTTCAAATAAAAAAAAATCTCTTATTAAAATTTAAAATTTACTTGTAAAATCATTGATTTTTAATTTAATCGGGTAAGTGGTGAGTCATATATTTTTTTTTTCAGTTTTCCCTATATTTTTCAGTTATGGTGTACTTGTGCGTGAGAGAATTTCTCATATGGATATACTATTGATACTTTCAAATTTTGGCAATTATTTTTGTAATTTTCGAAATGTAATCCAGACCACCTGTTTTAAGTGCCTTCATCTCACTATTTTATAACGCCAAGTTTTCTTACATTCGACTTGATGAGTGTCCTGTGTTTGTCTATATGTTGTAGTTGTCCACTAGCTTAAGACACTAGTGCTTTTGTCGGGCAAAGAATGACAGTGATTGTAAGAGCACTTTGCCAGTTAAATTGATGTTTGTTGACAATCCCGCACCCATGACCAAGAAAGACATGGATGTAGCGTTGCTCGACTATTAGCAAAGAATTCCGCTTAAACCGGTGCTAGGGGCCGTCTTGAACGTCAAACGTTTAGATTTCATCTGCAATGAAGAGACATAAGTTGTCGAAATGCGCATATGCAGAATTTAAATTCACAGTAACTTCGGTATTTAGTTATCTGTTATTAACACTATCAGGCGAATGGATGTTCATACATTTCGATAAAAGATTCAGTCACTGATGTTTTCATTTGAATGCGATTTGACAGATTTTGTCAATTTTTGTAGGTTTTTTTAAAATCTATCGTATAGGACATCTAGACACGTAACTGCCACTTGAAAGGGCAAATGTTAATACATTCGCAACAAAAAATTGCTTTTGGTTCTCGGTGTCCTTTGCGTAGTGCCCTGTTCTCAAACACTGTAAAATAGCTAAAATGGACACAAAATGATATTTACAGCCATGTTCGACTGCTAATAAGTCGGAAAACATACGAGTGTTGCATATATTAATTTTATTTCTAAGAAGTACACGTACCAGAGACCATCCTACACGATTTTTGATAACATTTGAACATATTCTGAAAATGACCTAACATAGGAACAAAATTCACGCCTTCCTTGGTGGTCACACACTGCATCTATATATGTTAACTTTACTATCAACTATAATAATTTGAAAACTATACCTTGAATTCATTCCCAAAACAACAAGTGAAATAAAACGACCAGACGAACCAAATCAACGACAAATGCAACTTATATTACAATGTGTCTCTTCAGTGCAGATAAAAATCTAAACGTTTGGAAGACCATCAACTCAAAGATGTTTAAAAACTGATAGAGAACAAGTAACCAATATGATCTAATACATCGGCAAACGAATACCGAAGCAAGAACGAGGAAAGGGGAAATTCTAAAATCATAAATCCAAAATCACGGCAATTCACAGCAACACGAATTGAGACAGTATGACAAAAACAAAACAAATAAACAAAAATGAACAATAACGATACAAAACTAAAGCACTAGCAGTGTGAACCCCTATAAAACTGAGGTATCATCAGGTGCTCCGGAAGGGAAAGCATGATCTGCTCCACGCGTGGCCCCCGTCACACTGCCAGTGAAAAGTCCGGTTTTGTCACAGTCGGTGTTAGTCAGTCCGGTAACAAACTCTGGATCTACCCAAAGATATCTGTTATATTTGTGAAAAAGAAACATTGTAATGGTCTGTCAAATCGTGGTGACGACCGTAAATCTTCTGTAGTGACAATTGCAACAGTGACTGAACATACCCTTGATGTATAAGTTTTTGAGACAGTAATTTCGCTCTGTTGACAAAATCGCTGTACAAACTACAGGCACGGCAATAGCGAATGAGTTGTGAAATGTACACGCCATATGCCGGAGAAGTGGGAATATTACTGCTCAAATACGGGAAGTTCACTATTGAAAGTCGAAATCATCAAGCCAAAATCAGCTAAGGACAGAGCTTTGCATGAGGGAGATTCTCCTTAGTTTCAACAAAATTTACAAAAATTTAGATATTGTAAGGTTCCAAATAGAATCGGCTTTCGGGTCAGCACCAAAGTACTAACTACTGGGCTGGTGAATACCCTCGGGGACTAGCAGTCCACCAGCAGTGGCATCGACCCAGTGGTAACAAATGACTAAATACCTAAGTTGCTGTGAATTTAAATTCTGCATATCTTCAGGTAGGTTTTAATATACAAAGGGCAACAAAACTTATATTTCTGTACAAAACTTATATTTCTGTGTGTTTGTTTTTTTAACGAAAACCAACGTCCCAACAATAATTTAAAAAATAGTTTGACAAGTGTCACGTTTGAGGCTGTGCATGCCTATTCCTATGGAGCAACTGGTGGTACCCTCGGTTTTTATCAGGGTTCAAACTGTTTTGTTGTCTTCATTTGCTTAACTGCATATTGTAAAATAAGTTAAAAACAAATAACTATATGCAAATATAAGCTTTTTAAATATTACCCATTCTAATCCTGTAAAGGCTTGTCTTAGGAAATAGCAAATATATTTTGAATTTCAAAACCAGACGCTCCAAAGTTCATCGATCAACTGGGTTCTGTTTACCAGAATTGAACAAAAAATTTATAAATAAAAGTTAGGCTGTTGCAACCATCTGCACTGCAAGACCAGCTCTTTAAATAGAATTATGAAAGGGAAACGAACAAAACTTATTCAATGCAACTGAAATAGAATTTTTTATGGCCACTTTGTGCAAAAGAGGCGCTGAACTTCTTGAGAGATTTTCATAAAATACAATCTAACAGGAATTCTTCAAATAATACACGGCATGTAATAATTCCATCAAATTTAGTTCCATTTCAGCATATATTTACTGACAAGAAACTTTTCCTAAGATTTCAGTAACTAGATCTCACAATCAGAAAGCCTTGGTAATAACAAAATACCGAAGTTATTGTTAATTAATTTTCTGCATATGCGCATTTCGACAACTTATGTCTCATCAGTGCAGATCAAATCAAAACATTTGGAAGTACATTAATGGAAAAACGTGTAAATGCTGATAAAGAACAAATATACAAACGGATCTAACAAGAAAAACCAAAATTCAGGTAAGGACAGCGCTATGAATGAGGGAGATACTCCTTATTTTTAAACAAAATTTTGTTAAACTTAGATATTGCAAATTTCAATAAAATCGGTTTTTGGGTCAGCACCGAAGTACTGACTACTGGGTTGGTGAATACCTTTGGGTACTAACAATCCAGTAGCACAGGCATCGGCCCAGTTGTAATAAATAACAAAATACCGAAGTTGCTGTTAATATATTTTCTGTATATGTGCATTTCGACAACTTATGTCTCATCAGTGCAGGTTAAACCATGCAAAACATCTGGGAGTCCATTAATCGAAAAACGTGTAAATGGTGATAGAGTACAAATAACCAAAAGGATCTAAAATGAATAGCCAAAATTCGTCTAAGGACAGTAATGGGGGTAACATTAAAATTACCGAAATGAATTGTCAAAAGCCGAAATCCAAAGGGCAAAATGAGTATATTTGAGTATTATACTGGTTGACGATTAAGAAGAGTCATGTTAGAATGTAATTTTAATGCAAAATCGTGGTGTCACTTTATATGGCTTACAGGGTTTATTATAAACACAACGTAGCTTATCTGTTTACCTCAAAGCCTTTCCAGCAATTTTTCTGTGAAGTTTCCAAGTCGGTGTATAATTTGCAAACACAATATCCTTTCCACCTTCTGATATCATCAACACTTATAAATACATATATTCATTTATTAACGTGAGTATGATTTCTCGCAAAACTTTTTAAAATTCGCGGCTTTTAACTATACTTTTTTTCTTTGGAAAATGGGAGTCTAGGATGATGTTTATTTCGCTGAACTTGATTACTCTTTATTTANGGGCCAACTCCGACTTGCCGTTGGGTGTGGGGTTTCCTCACCGTTCATTAAAGATCTTATGGTGGCTTTGAGTTGTTATTACTCCCCTTTGGGTCGTTGTCTCTTTGACACATTCTCTGTTTCCCTTCTTTTTCCTATCACTTTTCTTATATTCATCCAATCAACCTATCTAAGCACATTCGAAAAGGATTTTAATGGGATAACTTTGCAGTTTTAAAACCAAAAAGAGTCGAAAGAAGAGCTTTGGGAAAATGACGAGGATTCTATTTTTTTCTATTAAAGTTTAAACAAAAGAACTTAGAAATAAACAACTTCCAATTCAGAAGGTCCGTGTTTATCCCAAACATTTAAAAATGTATAGGTGTTGCATTTATATAAGCTAATTTACGATACTAAGATTCTAGAAAATAAACATTAGGGGACGACCATTTGATTTTCAGGGGAGGGTTTGGGCGATTATGCCTAGAAATATTTATTTTCACAAAAATTTCGAACAAATTATTTATTTTCGCCAAATGTCACATCAAATTATTTATTTGCATTAGAAACAAAAAAAAAATATTCTTCGAATCAAAATTAAATTATTTATTTTTACGACAAGTAGGATTAGAATATTTCTTTTCACTTTTTCACGATAAGTAGGATTAGAATATTTCTTTTCACTGGCACCAAGATTAAATTATTTATTTACAAAATCACCCAAGCACCCCCCCCCCCACGAAACCCCAAAAATCAAATGGTCGTCCCTTACATCAATGTTTACACTATGCAACATTTTAGAATTACAAAATTGGTCAACGACTCAAATGGCCAGGTTGCGTTTTGGTGTATTTTGCTATGTAGTGTTGTTTTAAAGGTTCCCTGATGGATAGGTTCCCTAATCGGTCTGTATATAGAATATGTTGAAAATATTGATAAAAAAAAGGTCTGGAAAAATACGAAAATTTATTGGAAATAATTCCATAAAGTCAGGTGCACGTGAAGTTTCAAAGGTCAGAGATGAAAACTGTAGAAGGAGTTGATTTCATAAAATAGGTACCATTTGTTGAAAATATTTATAAAAAATTACTAAGTTCCAAAGTCCGTAAAAATGGGAAAAAAATTCAAAATAATTCCCAAAAGGGAGGTGCACATTTACAATATATCGAGAAACATTTTGTAAAGTTTCAAAAATGTAGGTTGAAAACTATAGGAGGAGTTGATTTCACAAAATATGTACCCTTTGTTGAAAATGCGATAAAAAAGCCTAAGTTCCAAAGTCCGTAAAAATGGGGAAAAATTTTCAAAATAATTCCAAAAAATGAAGGTGCACATTTACAATATATAGAGAAACATTTTGTAAAGTTTCAAAAATGAAGGTTGAAAACTGTAGGAGGAGTTGATTTCACAAAATCAGTATCCCATTTTCAACAAACCGCCCACCCGCCCGCCCGACATTCACCATAAATGTCGATAAAAAATGCCTTAAGTTCCAAAGTCCATAGGAAATATTTTTCAAAATAATTCCAAAAAGGTAGGTACACATTTACAATATATAGTGAAACATTTAGTAAAGTTTCAAAAATGTAGGTTGAAAACTGTAGGAGTTGATTTCACAAAATAGGTACCCTTTTTGAAAATGTCGACAAAAAATGACTAAGTTCCAAAATCCATAAAAATGGGAAAAAATTTTCAAAATAATTCCAAAAAGGAAGGTGCATATCTACAACATATATACAAACATTTTGTGAAGTTTGAAAAATGTAGATTAAAAACTGTAGGAGGAGTTGATTTCACAAAATCAGTATCCTATTTTCAACAAACCGCCCACCCGCCCGCCCGACATTCACCATACTATAACCCGGATTTGCACCCCGTGCAACCCGCCCAAAAATGAAAAATTTATTTCTGGAACTGTATAGAAAAATCTTCTATGAAAATAAATAAGGACTTATTCCATCTCGGAGAGTAATTATAAGGGTCCTGCAAATGTATTAGAGCGTGAATTTCGGAATAAATCACCATTCTATTTAAGACAACCAACATTTCTACAATCTATATTATGAACTACTTAGGGACCGACCATTTAACTTGAAAAAGGGGGGTATGGTTTGTTTTTTTTTCGGGACAGAAAATAAATTTATTTTTTTAGCTTGTATAAACATTATTTTTCTTCTTTTTTTTTTTTTGAAAATAAGCATTATTTTTTCGGGCAGAAAGCCCCCTTCAGAAGATTTTTTTCATTATTTTTGCAGCCAAACTATTCTTTTCACATAAAAGCAGCTTCAGAATATTTATTTCGAAAACTAGAAAAACTGAGCAAAGCTCACTAATAAATACCCCCCACAACCCCATTTGATTCCAGAAATTATAAAATCAATCAAATCAAATTCTGAAATAGGAGGTACATATCTACATTATGTCATGAACACTGTGCTAAAGATTCATGAAGATCTATTCAGTGGTTCAGGAGGAGTAGCCGATAAGAGATGGGCACCCCCTTCTCATGTAATGGCTAAGTCCATGTTTTGCTATGGGAAACCCCAAAAATCAATCAAATCAAATTCTGAAATAGAAGGTGCACATCTACATTATGTCATAAAGACTGTGTTAAAGTTTCATCAAAATCTAATCAGTGGTTCAGGAGGAGTAGCGAATAAGAGATGGGTACCCCCTTGTAATGTAATGGCTAAGTCCATGTTTTGGAAACCCCAAAAATCAATCAAATCAAATTCTGAAATAGAAGGTGCACATCTACATTATGTCATAAAGACTGTGTTTAAGTTACATCAAAATCTATTCAGTGGTTCAGGAGGACTAGCGGATAATAGATGAGTACCCTCAGGTGTAGCGGGCGGACGGAAAGACGGTATGGGAAACTCCAAAAATCAATCAAATCAAATTCTGAAATAGAAGGTGCACATCTACATTATGTCATAAGGACTGTGTTTAAGTTTCATCAAAATCTATTCAGTGGTTCAGGAGGAGCAGCGGATAAGAAATGGGTACCCTCAGGTGTAACGGATGGACGGACGGACGGACGGAAAGACGGACGGACGGACGGAAGGACAGACGGAAGGACAACCCCATCACTATATACCCCCACTTTTCAAGTGGGGAATATAAAAAACCATAACCCCTCCCTTTTCAGGTTAAATGGTAGGTCCCTCAAGAAGTTAGATCCAGGATAAAAAACTCCGAAAAAACCAGACTGTGAAGATGAGTGGCTGATATTATATTGCTGATAAAATAATTGTATCATATCTTTCCATAATAAATATGAAAAAGAAAGGAAATGGGGTAAATGTCAAGGAGACAACGACCCAAAACAAAGCATCTAGGGGTCACCGTACGGTCTTCAACACAGTGAGGAATCTCACACCATATAGCAAGCCCTAAATGGCCCCCAAAAGGTAAAAAAGTGACTCAATGGAAACAAACCACATCTAATAACCCAAATATCAAGAAACTAAAATTTTATAAGAAGACAAGGACAAGCCAATGACCAACATATTCCTGACTTGGGACAGGCGCAAAAATTGCGGTGGGGTTAAACTCGTTAACTTGGTGATTTGTATTATGTTAGCTGAAATCAAAAGAGGTTATTTCTTATCTTGAATTTTATCGTCAGACATGAATGCTCGGTTTATGTAAATTATGTTCTTGGTTGGTATCCATGATTGTCGAAGTGTTGGAAAGAAATGAACTTTCTTATATAACTAACTCAATCCTTTAATTTCACCTTTCGTTAGAAATATGATATCTTGTTTCTCGCTTTCCAAACGTTTAGATTTTATCTGCACTGAAGAGACATAAGTTGTCGA
>MJUU01022450.1:194149-207295 GCA_002080025.1 Modiolus philippinarum | reverse complement strand
AAGTAACAAAATGTACTTTTCAAAATTCATATGGACATTTCATACGGACGTCGTTTTGACTGGCCTGAGTTTTCTTTCTATTCTCTTCTTTCATCCTCTCTTCAAATTTCCTTACCCATTTTGATAGTCTGCCTAGCCTATCAGGACAGCTTTAGCACCAATACAACTGTTGAACAAAATATATGTGTCAATGTACAATTATATCAACTTTTTTAGGTGTTCACTGCATATATTTCAAAAGAAACAGATACAAGATTTGTCCAAGATCAGAAGGTGGTCAGGTTTTAGTTGAAAGCAGTACTTGTGATTTAGGTTCCCTCAAATACAGTACATCCAGCGATATATTGACTATAGGAATAGATGGGACGATTTCTGTAACTAAATCAAATCAAGGTACTCTAGTATTTATTGTTTGTTAAGTCTATAGCAATTAAACATCACAAAAAGATTTATTGCTAACCAAGAGATCTAGACTTTGTATATAATAGATAAAATATTTTATTAGCCAATCATGAGCCATTTCTGACATAGTACAATACAAGTCATATACAAATTATAACTATTCAAACACAAACATCAAATATTAACATCTAAACGAACATTTTCTTGCAAGTAACAATGAAAAGATATAAGGTAAATGTACATAACACAAAGTCTCTACAAAAGGCAATGGAACAACGTTTTAAAAGCTGTTCTTCATCGTTATATCACCCTTTAACAAATATCTATGCTCATACCTCATACATGTCATAGTAAGTTCATGACGGCCTTAACATCGGTGTGGTGACACTGGTTTGGTTCTAATATAATCATCTCTCCATTTCATAGATGTAAAAATATTATTTTTCAAATTTGTATCTATGTATCAACCAATTAAGTAATGAAAGGATATGAAGTAAATGTATGTGTGACAAAGTCTCTACAAATACATGGTAAAACTAGGCAATGGAAAGGGCTTTTATTGTTGATCTTCGTCTTAAAGTCACTATGAGGCCTTCAGGAGTTTTGCTCATACCTCATAGTAAAGTTAAGACAGTAAATTCATTAATATTTTTACATCCCATTCTGTTACTGATTTTGGTCTTTAATAGGTGTTTATTTATGATTGTGATCACAGTGTCTCGATTCCACTCCGACTGCAAATGTTTGGAATCTATTTCTGACCGGAAATCTGTGTTCATGCTGGACACCGCGAAAATAATGTTATAGTTACACCCTGAAATAAGTGCTGTTACCGGATAATACCGCGGTAGACACCGAAAACGTCAAAAATAAAACAAAATAAGTAAACAGTGACATTACAAACACAATACAAGGCACCGTGTTGGATGCGGTTGGTTTTAAATGGATTCAGATACATGTACGAATATCATAAGAGGAAAATGATTAGAGAAGGCTTGCGTTCACGGAAATAATTGTAGAACGTGTATGATGTGAAGATTATAATTGACGATCGAAGAGGAATGAAAACCAACAAAAGCAGGAAATTAATTTGTCTTTGACCCGATCCAATTCCTTATAAGAGCATTATAATATATGAGAGAGTACCTATTGGAATCGGGCTATAAAATGAGCAATATCCGCCGAAATATTCGGTTTTTCTTGTTCATACCAAAAAACAATAAAGTATTTTATTTATGTGCATATTATAACTGTGAAAAACGGGCATGAGATCTTAATCGCACTTTTTATGTTGAAGCAACACAATACTATACTCTTATCTTGTAGAAATAAAGTAATTTTGGAGGAGTTTATCGATGTGTAAAAGCAACGGACTCACTCACAAAATGAAAAAGTACGGAGTACACATCTATAAACTCCTCCAAAATTACTTTTATTGCTTATAATTCTAAATCTTTGCACTTCAAATAATGTTATCACTGAATCTGACCTCACTGTATACTGCACTTTTTAATCTCGAAGTACATTCATGAGCAAGAAGCGTTCAATGGAAAAATAACAAATTTGGGCGTTGCATCTACAATTGGAATTATAATGTTATATTTTCAAAACCTTTGTGCGTCTCTTATAACACATGTATATAAACAACATTTCAGGTGACAACGATGTAACGATAACAGCCACGTGTACTGAAAATGGGAAATTGGTAACAACAAGTACCATTGTTGACGTATTACTAACGTGTGACATAAATAAAATTTCCTTATTACAAGACAAGCAAAGGTTGTTGTGTTTTGATGGATCAGATTTAAATATCAATACCACTGAGAATGTATATCCAACTACATTGGGAAGGTTAACGGGGTTTTCTGTTGGGAGCAGTGGCTTCTCTAGAAATTATTTTGTAAACGGTAGGTATCAAAGAACACAATGTTACAACTTTAGGTTTTTCGCTAAGGAAGGGATGGACCATGCAAACTGAAATCGAACCGCCAGTCTGAAACGAATAATGAGATTTGGTCTTTTTTGCATACCCTCGAGATCTCTAGGGAGGCAGACATGCATTTTTGATAGAAAAAATAAAAATTGAGTTTATATTTCAAACACAGTATTTAATCAGAATAAATGAAGGGCAAGAAGCAAGGAGTATATAAAGTGCCAAACCGATAAATCGTAGATACCCTAGGTTTAGATTTCAACTATCTTTGACTTTGGTAAGCCTGGTCGATTATCAAAAAGTTGCTAAGCCTTGCCGTGATAAAAGTGAACACAACATCATTTTTAAAATTAAACGGTCTTGCTATTCAACCAACATATGTTTGGCCAGCAATCGAATGAAGACATGTAGTTGTCAATTCGCTAAATTTTATATGTTTTTATCTTTATTTAATTGGTAATGTGGTATTTATTTGGATTTTTATGCTCTTGTTTAGCTCGTAACCTTTTCATATATTATTTTTAATTAAAATATCGTTTCTCAGACAATACACTTTACCTAATATTATGTATTTTCATTTTGTAGACATATCATCGGACACAAAAGAAGCATCAACATACTTTAGAGTTGATCCTGTTACTTCAACATTAAATTTGCTTCTTCCGCTCGATGCAGACGTCAAAAACGAGACGAAATTTGAAGTGACGTGTGAAATTTCTCATCCACAGCACCAAACAAAAAACATTTCAAATGTGTTTGTTATTGGTATAAAAGATCAAAACGATAGTCCACCATTATTTTCTGACGGTTCACAAATAATGTCGATCCTAATGAAGGACGATACAGAGGTAAATATATGTATCACGAAATATGTATCACGTCACTGTCAGTTTTTACCTCACTTGGCTATAGCCAAGGTGAGCTTTTGCCATCACTTTCGTCCGTCGTCCGTCCGGCATAAACTTTTCGTTCAAAGATCTTTTCCTCTGAAACTACTGGGCAAACTGAAACCAAACTTGGCATTAATAGTTCTTAGATGATCCCTACTAAAAACTTGTTTTTCAGATCCGTGCTATATCCAAGATGGCTTTTTAACATTGGACCGTATGGGAGAACACATTCAAAAATCCTCTCCTCTGAAACTACATGGCAAATTGAAACAAAACTTAGCCTCAATAATCCTTAGATGGTCCTGTACAAGAAAGATGTTTTTCACATCCGCACTATATCCAAGATGACCGCCATTGGGGATCATAGTTTTAACATTGGACCCTATTGGAAAACTCATTCAAAGATCTTCTCCTCTGAAACTGCTTAGCCAATGGGTACCAACCTTGCCACAATAGTCTTTAGGTGAGCTCCTGCAAAAAATTGTTATTTTTAGGTCTGCGCTTTATAAAAGATGGCTGACAGCGGGGAACATGATTTTAACATTGGACCCTATGGGAAAACACTTTCAAAGATCTTCTCCTCTGAAACTACTGGGTCAATTCAAACTAAAATTGGCCACAATAGTTCTTAGATGGTCACTACAAAAAGTTTTTCAGATCAGCGCTATATCCAAGATGGCCGCCCGCGGGGATCATGGTTTTAAAATTGGACCCTATGGGAAAACACATTCAAAGATCTTCTTCTCTGAACTGCTGAGCCAATTGGAACCAAGCATGGCTAAAAAGGAGTTTGTCTTTAATTGCAGTGTGGAGTTGGTAAAACAATTCCCCGTGGTAGAGATGTATGCTCTTTATTTTTCTTAGATATGGTGTACTTGTACATGAGATAATATCTCATGTGTACACTTTGTTCAATTACTATTATCTTAATTTATGTAAATTCTAAAACCAAAGGATTAACTCCCACCATCGTAGTTTTGTCCTTAGCTATATTTGATATTACTGAATATTCGGATTTCGTTTGGTTTTCATTTTTTGAAATTATGGATTACCTTTGTTTGGGTTCTTGTGCTGCTGATGAGGAATAAATTTCCGAAATGGCCATACAGCTCATTAAAATTAATGCAGTTGGAGTAAACATATGTGTTATGGTCTCATGTTCATTTACTCCATATCCTTTCGTAAAATATTTAGATGGTCCCCTGCAAAAAAGTTGTTTTCAAGCCCACGCCTTAACCAAGATGGCCGTCAGCAGGGAAATTATTTTTAACATTGGACCCTATGGCAAACACATTCAAAGACCTCTGAAATTGGGAAATGGGAAAATATTAAAAGATCTTCTCCTCTGATAGTACTTGGCCAATAATAAAAACATACTTGGTCACAATGGGCCATTGTTGTTCCCGTTTGAAAAATTTGCCTGGCATGTCTGCATTGCTTTCAAGATGGTCCCAGTGGGTAACATAGTTTTACCTTGAAACCTATCGGAAACCATTCGAAGATCTGCTTCTCTGAAAATATTTAGCCAACTGAAACCAAAATTACACTCGATGGCAATGAAAAAAAGAAGGAAAACGGGGAATGTGTCAAAGAGACAACGACAATGTTTATTAACAAATTTGAAAATGATGCACTAAAAACATTGGGATTATTTTAACTGTATATGTCAGCCATGGCCCAGGTGAGCGATACAGGCTCTTGAGAGCCTCTTGTTAGTTAAATTAACAAATCGTGTACTTGGTCTATTGCCTTCTGTTGTTCTCGTTTTTACCATTTATTTGGAATTTTAATTTATGTTATTCATGTAGAATTTGTTCTTTCGATGTTTTACCTAGATCTCCAGCGTAACTTTTCATTTGAAGGTCCTTTTTTCAAAACAAATTAGGCTTTTTGGAATCAAATTTACCCACGAAAGTTTTCGTTTTTGTGTCACCTGGCCATCAGTTAGCGCCCGGCGTCATCATCGTCGACGTTAACACTCTTTCAAGATCTCCTCTGAAACTGCTTTGCCAATATAAAGTTTTGAATCATGACCAAGATGTTTACTTACAAGTATATGAATCTAAAGTCTGGAGATGAGACAACATGCCTCTGAAAAATTAAATAAAGGGGTAATGTTTTGTTGTTTTTTGTTTTGTTGTTTGTTTTCTTTGGGGGTTGTTGTTGTTTTGTTACACTATTTTTTTCATAATATATTGAAAATGATAAAAAATAGCGATGAATTGCATATAAAAAACTTGTTCAGAATAGTAAAATAAAAATATTCAGTAATTTCGAAGATATTGTAATGACAAATAGGAATTATTGCTCGTTATTGTTCGTTAATTTTTCACGATTTGATACGTTTGGACTTATTTTGCAAAACTGTCTGTGTAAATGCATCAAATTGATTGCAAAAGATGGTTTATCAAGATTTACAATTTCTAAGTAAATATCTGCCAAGTTTGCGTTTCATGCTTCCAATATGGCCGATGACCGAGACAAAGTTTATCATTGGACCCTTTGGAAATGCATTTAGAGATATTGAACAATTTTGATAAAATTAAGAAAAAATAGTTCTTAGATGGCACCCTTCAAAGTTTGTGTTTTTTCTGCTTCTTCCTCATTCAAGCTGGACGCTAGCAGAGGACATAATTTAACATTTGGACACTATTCGAATGTATTTAAGATATTCTCCTTTGGAACCATTTTCAATTTAATCACATTCGATCAAAAAAGTCCTTGGGTGGTCTACTTCTTCAAAGTTTGAGTTTTTATGTGGCTGCAAGCGGAGAACAAAGTTAAAACATTGGAACTGCATTTCGATACTGCTGTGCAATTTACAACTAAACTTTGTTTCAATGATCTTAAGTTGGTCCTTCATTGAAAGTTTCGATTTTAGCTCACCTTGTGGCTTCCATTAATCCAAAATTGCCAACGCGGATCTTAGTTAAGTATTTTACTCCATGTTTAAGACATTATATTATTGGTCCTCTACCTTTCATGTTGCCTCTAATGGGTTCATTTATCTTTGATAACATTCAAAGAATTAAAACCAGACGCCAAGTGAGCGATACAGGCTCATGTAAGCCTGTATTTGATTTTTTTTTTCACTTTACCCAAAACAACGGCAGTAGAATACCGAAGGAACAAAGCACAAGATTACACAAATCAAAGTCCAGAGACAAGGCAAAAGCAAGAACACCAAAAGACGGAAGACCAAAGACACCACATGCCCACAAAACACACGAACGTTACATATAAAACACAAAAAACTAAAGCACTAACAGTGTGAACTCTCAATAAACAAGAGTGACATCAGGTGCCCCGGAAGGGTAAGCATGTCCTGCTCTGTGCACAGCACCCGTCACACTGTCAGTGGGTCAATTCAGGGTAAAGTCGAAACCGGTAATGTCAAATCGGGGAAGACGCGAATCTAGCTGAAAATGTCATTTTTTATTTGTGACACTGACATTTCATATCTATCTATGATGTCGTGGTGACGGCCATAGAATTTCTGAAGGGACGAAAGTAACAAAGGCTGAACATATCCCTGACTCAGCAGTTTTTGTGACAGTGCTTTTGCTCTTTCCACAAAGTCACTGTATGACCATCAGTTTGGAACAGAATGTTCTCCTGAAAACTATTGGGTTAGTTTTAACGAAACTTAGTTACAAAAATTTTAGTCCTTCGTACAGCACATTATTCAAATGTGTGGCAAGTGGGAACAAAGTTTAACATTGGACAGTATTGATCCTTTGTGAAACTTCTAGGTCAATGAAATCTGAACTTGGTCAATTTAGTCTTTTTTGTGCATCTAGATACATGTAGGAAGACACTTTCGTCAAAGATTACAACTAGCGATTAAGATAGTTTTACCTTGGATCTTATGTAAGATACATTCGGGAATGTTCTTCTCTGAAAGCACTGGACAATTCGAACAAAACTTGGCCATCATAGTCCCCAGGTATATTTCATGCAAATACTGTATCGGAAATGGAGGGCCGCGGGAATTCTTGTAACATTAGACCCTTCGGGAATATTTTCAAAGTTCTTCTCCGCTGACACAGCTGGACCAATTGTATCACATATATAGCCATACCTTCTATAGAAGGTCCTCGTAAAAAGGGTACTTTTCAGTTTACATTTCATTAATATTGTTACTATCAGGGAACTTACTTTAAATCTAACTATCTGAAAAAAGGTAAAATTAGAAATCTTCGATACATTTTGCCTAATGGCAACCAAACAGTGTCACAATTATCCTTAATTAAATCCGATACAAATCGTCACACAGGTCCGAGTAATTTAATTAAAAGGCCAAAAATGTGTAAATTACTTTAGCAGTTGACCTCATAGAAACGCAATCAAAGATCTTCAACTTTCAAATGGAAACCAACGAATGAAATCGTTGATAAAATTCCAAAAATATTTGTATAAGGTAGGTGTGCACCCATGTATAGAAGACCACCATCCTAGAACATAGTTTGTCATTCGATTCCATGGGGAAAATCATTCAAATTTCTTCTTCATTCGTTAACTACAAAACTAAGCCACATAGGGCCTTGAATTGTGCCCTTCAAAGGCTGTCCAGTATGTCCAAACTTCCACAAAAAGAAGGCAAGCGGGTAATAGGGCAAAGAAAAGAGGGCTTTCGGCTTAGTTCAAAATGAGACTTCTTTAAATTGTAACTGGAAGGGGTCAGTGATCGACCAGATTTGACCTCCTGGGCAGTGTGGTGGCAGATACTTCACCCCTGATTCGTATACAGGATACGTGATATCAGTATATGATTTGTTAACACCGTTTTTACAAAACATTTACTTAACAGAAAAGTTTTATACTTCTCAAAATAAAGCGATATTCGTAATGTTTCTCTAAATATTCAATTTTTATTTCAGAAACATGAAACAGTTATAGATAAAGATAGAGTTGGTTGTAAACAGTTTGATGTCAAGATATCTGAAGATCCTCTTAAAATTTGTCAACCAAAACCTGAAAAACCTGGTTGGTTTCTTGATGATGTGGGATATGTGTGCATGTTAGGTGAGAAAATTGAATATCATTTTAAAATTCAAGTCCCTCACACAAATAACAAATGCATCGAATAAAAACAGGAGCTTTGATATCATTTAGCATTACTACCATGAAAATATGTGACGGACAATTTGAATGTATGTCTGAAATAAAAAGTTTTTCAAGTATTCTTCAAAAAGAAAAGTTCGTCGCCATTAAAATGGAAATAAACAACTACAAAGTTCGATTTGACGTTCAGCTATGAATATGCCTCTGAGCTTAAACGATTTTCTCTGATTAAGTATGATCACTTTTGATTTGCCTTTGATAAATGATCTTCAATTTAAAATGAGTAAATAAAAAAATACCGAAGTTATTGTTAATTTATTTTCTGCATATGCGCATTTCGACAATTTATGTATTATCAGTGCAGATCAAACCAAAATATTTGGAAGTCCATTAACCGAAAAACATGTTAAGCTGCTAGAGATCAAATAACCAAAAGGATCTAAATAGAACCTAAATAGAAAAGCGAAAATTCAGATAAGGACAGAGCTATGCATGAGGGAGATACTGATACATGACAGATCAAGCAAGTTGCTTTTAACAGATCAATCTCTTGAACTTTTGACTTTAAAAATTAAACATGTCACAGTATATCCTATACAGTGTTATTTTCATGTTATCGGTTAAATTGGATACTATTTGAACATTACTGACACAATTTTTCATTGCACATCACGAAATGTCTTATAAAAACAATGTCTCTTCAAATTCATAGTAGAACCAAGCAATGGATTGCACAACAGTGACATTAGATACGATGAGTTTGCGAAAAGAGGGTAATTTTCCCCAGGTGCAACGCGGAGTGGGAACATAGAAATGCCGAGCGTCCGTCCGTCCGTTTGTCACACTTTTTTGTAAGTGCTCTCATGTCTACAAATTTTGATGGATTTTCATGAAATTTATACCAAATGTTTATATAACTTATACCTTGGTCAAGTGCGAAAATCTGACTCGGTCGATACTTTTTGACGGTGTTATGAGACTTTGACCAAATAATGACTCCGTTTTATCAAAAAATAACCTTTTAAGCGTTCTCATGCCTACAAATTTTGACGGATTTTTCATCCAATTTACACTGAATATTTAAACCACTAAAACATTGGTCAAGTTCGAAAATCAAACTTGGCCGATACTTTTTTGTTTGAGTTATGAGACTTTGACCACATAATTGCTCTGTTATATCAAAAAGGACATTGTAAGCACGCTACAAATATGGACGGATTCTCATGAAATTAATCACTCACACCTTGGTCAAGTTCGAAAATTAGCCTCGGTCGATACATTTTGTTTGAGTTATGAGACGTTGACCAAAATAATCAATTCATTTTATTAAAAAGATTGACATTGTAATCGCTCTCATGGCTTCAAATTTTGACAAATTTTCATGAAAGGACGGGTTGCAATAAGGCCGTTTTCCGGACCACCTGGAATTTTGATATATGTTTCAATTGAACCTACAATATGTGTAGATTACAATTGTACAATAAAATATCAAATCGGGCAAGTCATTTGATCACGTGATTTTACTAGGAATCTTGTTAAAAGAAAAAATAGAGTGTGAAAAGAATAAAGATTGGCACAGTGCCAAAACAACGATGAACGTCCTTTGAATGTTATAATAATGTGCATATGGTGCATTTCTATCCATGATATTATTCGCTTTGAAATCAATTTCTTTTTAAAGGGAAATAATAAAACTTGAAAAAATATAAACCTTTATGAGAAAAATGTACACTAAAATTTCATTTTTCGAGGTAAATGGAGTATATTACCATAATATTTTCTGATATTTTCTTGATGAATTTGTGTAGGTCCGACGTATTTGATATACTAATACGCATTTTCATGTATATTGATATGAATCTGAAACAAAATATCATGTCAGCGGGCCTAAATATAATGATTTTGTCGACTTAGACTCTTTATGTTTTAGTTATTGGTTATTGGATATTGGATGTGGTTTGTTTCCATTGATTTATTCACTTTTTACCCTTTTTGGGGCCATTTAGGGCTTGCTATATGGTGTGAGGTTCCTCACTGTGTTGAAGACCGTACGGTGACCCCTAGATGCTTTGTTTTGGGTCGTTTTAACCTGGATATGGGATGTTGTCTCCTTGACATTTACCCCATTTCTTTTCTTTTTCATAGTACTTGTTTTACTATTTAAGATTTTTATTTTTGATTTTCAAATTTTTGGCCAAGAATATAAACACTGAGACATTGATTATTGCAAAGTGAATATTATGCCTTTTATTTGGTATAACTAAGAATATGTGTACTTAAAATTAAGAGGCTTTATTATAAATTATACAAAGACATAGCCTTCAACATATTTCATTTCTAAGTTTTGAGCATGGCTTGATAATTATCCCTTGAAGTGTACTATGCCTCCTGCACGCATACCAGCTGTGCGATATTTAAAAATGCACTTAACTGATTAGAAGTCGTCTTAGGTTTTTTGTTTTTGGTTTTTTTTTTCAAAGAAGCCACTCATTTCAGTTTTATTCCAAGATGAGAATCAACTTTGAACAATAATGAATCGTTTAACAGAATACATACTTATCACAGAACAAGTTTTGCATTTTGCTGCCATCAATTCAGGCATATTCTCGGGTATGGAAGATCATTATATTTTCATTGTGAGAGCCTTCCCTAAGCAGCAAACAAAGACCTTTAAAACTAAAGATACATGTATCTGTTATATTTTAACACTGGTAGGTGATTGTTAGATTCCTTTATTTAACATCATTATTTAAGACAAGCGAAATAAAAGGCCCTCCTGTAACATATCGAGAAGGGAACCCGCTCCTGTAACGTATCGAGAAGGGAACCCTTTTCTTATTAGACCGATTCTGTAAAGGGCAATAACAAAATCGAAGATATAACATAGAGGTTACATAGGAAATAAACAAGGTTAAAAATACAAAGACAATGGAAAAAAGTTCCTTGGAATATTTTTTACATTTGCAAAGATGATTCTTGAAAGTAACTATTTATAATTCACGGCCAATTTATATTGTTTCAAATACGTAAAAACATATTTCATATCGGGAAAATCCAGCAAGAAATTTAAAAGAAAAATATATAGTATCTTCTTACTAAACCAGATAGTGTTCACCTTATTTGGCAAATCGCCAGATTGGAAAAAAAGCTCTTTGACCCATCTTTCAAAATTACGTTTTGTCCCCCCATTTTTCTTTTCTAGATTGTGGTCATGGAGTTAGTAGTCTACCTGTATGGGTTTTATTCGTATGTTTATTCTACGATAGGGAAACGGGACAGAGAAAGGGGAGGTTTGGGTACCCATAAACCGGTTTAACCCTACCTCTGGCTTTTGCTAGTGCCGGTACCAAGTCCGGCTGTCCCGAGTTCCTATCGTTGTTTATGTTTGTCTTTTGTATTTTTATTGTGGGTTTTTTCTTGTTCAGTTCCTATTTACTTTCTGGCATGTGGCTATGTTTTTCGGCCATTGTAGGTGTTTCCTGTTATCTTTTTTATTCCATCTTACAAGGTCTAAAATACTAGCAATACCACATTTACTGAAGAATTTTTATGTTTATAAGGATTTAATTTGCATATATGAAGCAATAAAACTTTGATAAACGAGGCAGATCACATAGAAGAATATCATAAGTATGAAAATATATATGTTGTGCGATGGTCACAAATTAAAATGGAATAAAAAAGATAACAGGAAACACCTACAATGGCCGAAAAACATAGCCACATGCCAGAAAGTAAATAGGAACTGCACAAGAAAAAAACCCACAATAAAAATACAAAAGACAAACATAAACAACTATAGGAACTCGGGACAGCCGGAGTATGGAACAAAATAAAAATGGTATAGTTGGCCACGATTAAAAAGTAAAAAACACAAAAAATATATAAATTAAAAACATATAAAAATGACAAATATGGAAAGAAGGGAAAACTGCCCAACGTTTCGGCCGTCTGGCCTTCGACTAGGGAACTACCGGCTGAAATACGGAGAAGTAAGTGGAAAGGACGAGAGAAGGCAGACCTAAATTTCAATACATAAAAAAATATTTTAAAATAGACTGCTTCTTAACATTTATTGCAAAGAGTCGAGCAGTTCCAAGAAAATTGATTATTTTTTGATGATCTGAGGCAAGGAACTGTCGTTGTTCTCACCTGTGCTAGTTTGTATAGGGGCAGTTACATGCATGTCCAGTATGCTGTGGTTGGCTCGCCGAAAATGTTCAACAACTGAGCAATCATTTCCATTAGTGACGCTCTGTTCATGTTCGACAAAACGATCACCCTATCTACGGCAGGTCTCATACACATAGATCATCCTACAGCGTTTACACCCCACAGCATTCACTACATTTTCAGTAGTATACGTGAAAACCATTTTTTAGTTTGAAAACGTTAGCCGGCCCTACTACTTTATTAGTTTCGAAAGTAAAAGGACAAGTCGCTAACATTGTCTAGTGCCCTTATATTTACAGGGGGTTTAAGGAGTAGCACTCTTGAAAGAACTAGTTACAAAATTGCTGTTTTAGATTCTTCCCTTTTCTGAAGGCTGCAATAGGAGGCAAATCCTGGAAAACTGCCGACATATATTTCTCCTCGAGAACTATATATTTGAAGTTGCATATCAAAATGTTTTGATAGCTTCTTTGAGAGGGTGGTATGTCAGAACCAACGGAACCGGGTCTTCGGTATTTCTCACCCTCCTCTCCATAGCCTCGGATCTGGTCACTCGGGAAACTGAATTCATAACTCGATCCAAAACTTTGCTGGGGTAGCCTCTCTTAACAAAAAAGGATTTCATTATGTTACATTGAGTCCTGAAGTCCTGCTCGTCACTACAGATACGACGAAGTCGCA